>JAVLUX010000236.1:930000-1080000 GCA_032164185.1 Moxostoma hubbsi
ACTTTGGTAACTGCCTAGCAACCAGATGTGTTTACCCTAGCAACCAAGTAACAAATCACATATCTCTGCACCAGAAAATCATAGAGACTTCCTGTTTCACTTATTTCACTCAGGATGGAAAGTAGCCTTGATATGTATCCCTCTGGTAACTGCCTAGCAACCAGATGCGATTACCCTAGCAACCAAGTAACAAATCACATATCTTTGAACCAGAACATCGTAGAGACTTAGGGGTTAACATATTTCACACAGGATTGCAAGGAGCCTTGATATGTATCACTCTGGTAACTGCCTAGCAACCAGACTGGGTTACCCTAGCAACCAAGTAACAAATCACATATATCTGCACCAGAAAATCATAGAGACTTCCTGTTTCACTTATTTCACTCAGGATGGAAAGTAGCCTTGATATGTATCACTCTGGTAACTGCCTAGCAACCAGATGTGATTACCCTAGCAACCAAGTAACAAATCACATATCTCTGCAACAGAAAATCAGAGAGACTTCCGGGTTGACTTATTTCACTCAGGATGGAAAGTAGCCTTGATATGTATCACTCTGGTAACCGCCTAGCAACCAGATGTGATTACCCTAGCAACCAAGTAACAAATCACATATCTCTGCATCAGAAAATCATAGAGACTTCCGGGTTGACTTGATTCACTCAGGATGGAAAGTAGCCTTGATATGTATCACTCTGGTAACTGCCTAGCAACCAGACGGGGTTACCCTAGCAACCAAGTAACAAATCACATATATCTGCACCAGTATATCGTAGAGACTACCTGTTTCACTTATTTCACTCAGGATGGAAAGTAGCCTTGATATGTATCACCCTGGTAACTGCATAGCAACCAGACAGGGTTACCTTAGCAACCAAGTAACAAATCACATATCTTTGAACCAGAACATCGTAGAGACTTAGGGGTTGACATATTTCACACAGGATTGCAAGGAGCCTTATGAGTATCACTTTGGTAACTGCCTAGTAACCAGATGTGTTTACCCTAGCAACCAAGTAACAAGTCACATATCTCTGCACCAGAAAATCATAGAGACATCCTGTTTCACTTATTTCACTCAAGATGGAAAGTAGCCTTGATATATATCACTCTGGTAACTGCCTATCAACCAGATATGGTTACCCTAGCAACCAAGTAACAAATCACATATCTATGCAACAGAAAATCATAGAGACTTCCGGGTTGACTTTATTCACTCAGAATGAAAAGGAGGCTTGATAAGGATCACCCTGGAAACTGCCTAGCAACCAGATTGGGTTACCCTAGCAACCAAGTAAAAAATGATATATCTATCTATCTATCTATCTATCTATCTGATGGTCAATATCTATCTATCTATCTATCTGAGGGTCAATATCTATCTATCTATCTATCTAACTATCTGCGGGTCAATAACTATCTATCTATCTATCTATCTGTGGGTCATACTCTATCTATCTATATCTCAGGGTCAATGACTATCTGTCTATCTATATATCTGACGGTCAATATCTATCTATCTAAGGGTCAATGACTATCTATCTATCTATCTATCTATCTGAGGGTCAATATCTATCTATCTATCTATCTAGCTATCTGCGGGTCAATAACTATCTATCTATCTATCTATCTACCTATCTGTGGTTCATACTCTATCTATCTATATCTCAGGGTCAATGACTATCTATCTATCTATAAATCTGACGGTCAATATCTATCTATCTATCTAAGGGTCAATGACTATCAATCTATCTTTCTATCTTTCTATCTATCTATCTATCTATCTATCTATCTGAGGGTCAATATCTATCTATCTATCTGAGGATCAATATCTATCTATCTATCTATCTATCTAATGGTCAATATCTGTCTATCTATCTATCTATCTATCTATCTATCTATCTATCTATCTATCTATCTGATGGTCAATAACAATCTATCTATATATCTATCTGATGGTCAATAACTATCTATCTATCTATCTATCTATCTATCTATCTATCTATCTATCTATCTATCTATCTATCTATCTATCTATCTGAGGGTCAATATCTATCTATCTATCTATCTATCTATCTATCTATGGGTCATACTCTATCTATCTATCTATCTATCTATCTATCTATCTATCTATCTATCTATCTATCTATCTATCTGAGGGTCAATATCTATCTATCTATCTGAGGGTCAATATCTATCTATCTATCTATCTATCTATCTATCTATCTATCTATCTAATCTATTTGATAGACTGAATGGTTTTATAATCTCTAAACTTTGAACTTTGAAAACTACTACTTATAATTACATCAAACTAGAAACCGTAAATCTTCAAACTTTTACAACTACATCAAACTTTATGCTAGGCTTTCTCAAGCCAACCTAAAGTTTGTACTCAAACTTTTTAATCTAGTTATTAGGTTGGCTTGAGAAAGCCAACTTACTGAAATCCTATTTAAACTTATTATTATTAGTGGTGCTTGCAAAGCAACACTATTGTTCTCTTGCATACTTATTATTATTATTAGTGGTGCTTGCAAAGCAACACTATTGTTCTCTTGCATACTTATTATTATTATTATAATTATTATTATTCCACACATAGTTTGGCGCGCTACTCCTCCCGCAGCTTTTGTCACAGACCCCTGAGTGAGGCATCAAATCGTGCGGCTCATTGAGGAGAGGTGTGCTATATCTTTTCTAAGCGATCGGGTGTACGATGTTCGAACAGCGGACGAAAAAGCGGCCAAAAAAGTCCCATTGACTTTACATTGCGGAATGTTCAGAAATTTAAATCCCAACTGACATTTTCACACACACAGACAAAAAAGGGCCTGTCAGCCCTGCGTCTCTCTGTCTCTCTCTCTCTCTCTCTCTCCCTCAGAGGATTTCTTTTATCAAGCAGCCAATAAAAATCTTCATAGCCACACCCTAAAACATGCTAAAAATGTGCTAGAATCATGCTAACATATGCTGGCATCACCTAGCGAAGTGATAAAACATGCTATAAACGTGTTAGCAACATGCTAACACATGCTGGCATCGCCTAGCGAAGTGCTAAAACATGCTAAAAACGTGCTCGCAACATGCTAACACATTTTGGCATCGCCTAGCGAAGTGCTAAAACATGCTAAAAACGTGCTAGCATCATGCTAACACATGCTGGCATTGCCTAGCAAAGTGCTAAAACATGTTAAAACGTGCTAGCATTATGCTAATGCATGTTAGCATTGCTTAGGGGATTGCTAAAACATGTTAAAAAGATGCTAGCATCATGCTAACACATGTTAGCATTGCCTAGCGAAGTGCTAAAACATGCTAAAAACGTGCTAGCATCATGCTAACACATGCTGGCATTGCCTAGCAAAGTGCTAAAACATGTTAAAACGTGCTAGCATTATGCTAATGCATGTTAGCATTGCTTAGGGGATTGCTAAAACATGTTAAAAACGTTCTAGCATCATGCTAACACATGTTAGCATCGCCTAGCGAAGTGCTAAAACATGCTAAAAACGTGCTAGTATCATGCTAACACATGCTAGCTTCACCTAGCGAAGTGCTAAAACATGCTAAAAACGTGCTAACAACATGCTAACACATGCTGGCATCGCCTAGCGAAGTGCTAAAACATGTTAAAAACGTGCTTGCATCATGCTAACACATGTTAGCATCGCCTAGCAAAGTGCTAAAACATGCTAGAAACGTGCTAGTATCATGCTAACACATGCTAGCTTCACCTAGCAAAGTGCTAAAACATGTTAAAACGTGCTAGCATTATGTTAATGCATGTTAGCATTGCTTAGGGGATTGCTAAAACATGTTAAAAACGTGTTAGCATCATGCTAACACATGTTAGCATCGCCTAGCAAAGTGCTAAAACATGTTAGAAATGTGCTAGTATCATGCTAACACATGCTAGCTTCACCTAGCAAAGTGCTAAAACATGTTAAAACGTGCTAGCATTATGCTAATGCATGTTAGCATTGCTTAGGGGATTGCCAAAACATGTTAAAAAGATGCTAGCATCATGCTAACACATGTTAGCATTGCCAAAGGAAGTGCTAAAACATGCTAAAAATGTGCTAGTATCATGCTAACACATGCTAGCTTCACCTAGCGAAGTGCTAAAACATTCTAAAAACGTGCTACCATCATGAAAAACACATGTTAGCAACATTCTATGACCTTTATTTTAGTGCTTAGAAACAAGTTTGAAAATGCTACTTGACGAGTTTTGCCACGGCAAGCACCACTCACATTTTCTTCAGGAAATGTACATTCTAGTTATAATTATTATTATTCCACACATAGTTTGGCGCGCTACTCCTCCCGCAGCTTTTGTCACAGACCCCTGAGTGAGGCATCAAATCGTGCGGCTCATTGAGGAGAGGTGTGCTATATCTTTTCTAAGCGATCGGGTGTACGATGTTCGAACAGCGGACGAAAAAGCGGCCAAAAAAGTCCCATTGACTTTACATTGCGGAATGTTCAGAAATTTAAATCCCAACTGACATTTTCACACACACAGACAAAAAAGGGCCTGTCAGCCCTGCGTCTCTCTGTCTCTCTCTCTCTCTCTCTCTCCCTCAGAGGATTTCTTTTATCAAGCAGCCAATAAAAATCTTCATAGCCACACCCTAAAACATGCTAAAAATGTGCTAGAATCATGCTAACATATGCTGGCATCACCTAGCGAAGTGATAAAACATGCTATAAACGTGTTAGCAACATGCTAACACATGCTGGCATCGCCTAGCGAAGTGCTAAAACATGCTAAAAACGTGCTCGCAACATGCTAACACATTTTGGCATCGCCTAGCGAAGTGCTAAAACATGCTAAAAACGTGCTAGCATCATGCTAACACATGCTGGCATTGCCTAGCAAAGTGCTAAAACATGTTAAAACGTGCTAGCATTATGCTAATGCATGTTAGCATTGCTTAGGGGATTGCTAAAACATGTTAAAAAGATGCTAGCATCATGCTAACACATGTTAGCATTGCCTAGCGAAGTGCTAAAACATGCTAAAAACGTGCTAGCATCATGCTAACACATGCTGGCATTGCCTAGCAAAGTGCTAAAACATGTTAAAACGTGCTAGCATTATGCTAATGCATGTTAGCATTGCTTAGGGGATTGCTAAAACATGTTAAAAACGTTCTAGCATCATGCTAACACATGTTAGCATCGCCTAGCGAAGTGCTAAAACATGCTAAAAACGTGCTAGTATCATGCTAACACATGCTAGCTTCACCTAGCGAAGTGCTAAAACATGCTAAAAACGTGCTAACAACATGCTAACACATGCTGGCATCGCCTAGCGAAGTGCTAAAACATGTTAAAAACGTGCTTGCATCATGCTAACACATGTTAGCATCGCCTAGCAAAGTGCTAAAACATGCTAGAAACGTGCTAGTATCATGCTAACACATGCTAGCTTCACCTAGCAAAGTGCTAAAACATGTTAAAACGTGCTAGCATTATGTTAATGCATGTTAGCATTGCTTAGGGGATTGCTAAAACATGTTAAAAACGTGTTAGCATCATGCTAACACATGTTAGCATCGCCTAGCAAAGTGCTAAAACATGTTAGAAATGTGCTAGTATCATGCTAACACATGCTAGCTTCACCTAGCAAAGTGCTAAAACATGTTAAAACGTGCTAGCATTATGCTAATGCATGTTAGCATTGCTTAGGGGATTGCCAAAACATGTTAAAAAGATGCTAGCATCATGCTAACACATGTTAGCATTGCCAAAGGAAGTGCTAAAACATGCTAAAAATGTGCTAGTATCATGCTAACACATGCTAGCTTCACCTAGCGAAGTGCTAAAACATTCTAAAAACGTGCTACCATCATGAAAAACACATGTTAGCAACATTCTATGACCTTTATTTTAGTGCTTAGAAACAAGTTTGAAAATGCTACTTGACGAGTTTTGCCACGGCAAGCACCACTCACATTTTCTTCAGGAAATGTACATTCTAGTTATTATTATTATTCTGAGACTAAATTTCTAAATGTAACTCCTCCTAGAGCTTTTAAGCTACATGCACCAAACTCGGCACAGACCTTCAGACTAATCCCGAATAGTGTGCTATATCTTTTCTAACTGATCGGACTTACGGTTTTCCTAAAAATGACGATCAAAACTCGGAAAAACTCCCATTGATTAACATTGCGGAATGTTCAGAAATTTAAATCCCAACTGACGTTTTCACACACACAGACGAAAAAGGGCCTGTCAGCCCTGCGTCTCTCCCTCTCTCTCTCCCTCAGAGGATTTCTTTTATCAAGCAGCCAATAAGTAATGACCTAAAATCTTCATAGCCACAGTATAGTAGCTTCCAGGTTGACTTGATTCACTCAGTATGGAAAGGAGGCTTGATAAGTATCACCCTGGTAACTGCATAGCAACCAGACAGGGTTACCCTAGCAACCAAATAACAAATCACATATTTCTGCACCAGAAAATCATACAGACTTCCTGTTTCACTTATTTCACTCAGGATGGAAAGTAGCCTTGATATGTATCACTCTGGTAACTGCCTAGCAACCAGATGGGGTTACCCTAGCAACCAAGTAACAAATCACATATCTCTGCACAAGAAAATCATACAGACTTCCTGTTTCACTTATTTCACTCAGGATGGAAAGTAGCCTTGATATGTATCACTCTGGTAACTGCCTAGCAACCAGATGGGGTTACCCTAGCAACCAAGTAACAAATCACATATCTTTGCACCAGAAAATCAGAGAGACTTCCGGGTTGACTTATTTCACTCAGGATGGAAAGTAGCCTTGATATGTATCACTCTGGTAACTACCTAGCAACCAGCTGTGATTACCCTAGCAACCAAGTAACAAATCACATATCTCTGCAACAGAAAATCAGAGAGACTTCCGGGTTGACTTATTTCACTCAGGATGGAAAGTAGCCTTGATATGTATCACTCTGGTAACTGCCTAGCAACCAGATGTGATTACCCTAGCAACCAAGTAACAAATCACATATCTCTGCAACAGAAAATCATAGAGACTTCCGGGTTGACTTTATTCACTCAGGATGGAAAGTAGCCTTGATATATATCACTCTGGTAACTGCCTAGCAACCAGACGGGGTTACCCTAGCAACCAAGTAACAAATCACATATCTCTGCACCAGAAAATCGTAGAGACTACCTGTTTCACTTATTTCACTCAGGATGGAAAGTAGCCTTGATATGTATCACTCTGGTAACTGCATAGCAACCAGACAGGGTTACCTTAGCAACCAAGTAACAAATCACATATCTTTGAACCAGAACATCGTAGAGACTTAGGGGTTGACATATTTCACACAGGATTGCAAGGAGCCTTATGAGTATCACCTTGGTAACTGCCTAGCAACCAGATGGGGTTACCCTAGCAACCAACTAACAAATCACATATCTCTGCACCAGAAAATCGTAGAGACTTCCTGTTACACTTATTTCACTCAGGATGGAAAGTAGCCTTGATATGTATCACTCTGGTAACTGCCTAGCAACCAGATGTGATTACCCTAGCAACCAAGTAACAAATCACATATCTCTGCAACAGAAAATCAGAGAGACTTCCGGGTTGACTTATTTCACTCAGGATGGAAAGTAGCCTTGATATGTATCACTCTGGTAACTGCCTAGCAACCAGATGTGATTACCCTAGCAACCAAGTAACAAATCACATATCTCTGCAACAGAAAATCATAGAGACTTCCGGGTTGACTTTATTCACTCAGGATGGAAAGTAGCCTTGATATGTATCACTCTGGTAACTGCCTAGCAACCAGACGGGGTTACCCTAGCAACCAAGTAACAAATCACATATCTCTGCACCAGTATATCGTAGAGACTACCTGTTTCACTTATTTCACTCAGGATGGAAAGTAGCCTTGATATGTATCACTCTGGTAACTGCATAGCAACCAGACAGGGTTACCTTAGCAACCAAGTAACAAATCACATATCTTTGAACCAGAACATCGTAGAGACTTAGGGGTTGACATATTTCACACAGGATTGCAAGGAGCCTTATGAGTATCACTTTGGTAACTGCCTAGCAACCAGATGTGTTTACCCTAGCAACCAAGTAACAAGTCACATATCTCTGCACCAGAAAATCATAGAGACTTCCTGTTTCACTTATTTAACTCAGGATGGAAAGTAGCCTTGATATGTATCCCTCTGGTAACTGCCTAGCAACCAGATGCGGTTACCCTAGCAACCAAGTAACAAATCACATATCTCTGCACCAGAAAATCGTAGAGACTTCCGGGTTGACATAATTCACTCAGGATGGAAAGGAGGCTTGATAAGTATCACTCTGGTAACTGCCTAGCAACGACAAGGGCTTACCCTAGCAACCAAGTAACAAATCACATAACTCTGCACCAGAAAATCGTAGAGACTTCCTGTTTCACTTATTTTACTCAAGATGGAAAGTAGCCTTGATATATATCACTCTGGTAACTGCCTATCAACCAGATATGGTTACCCTAGCAACCAAGTAACAAATCACATATCTATGCAACAGAAAATCATAGAGACTTCCGGGTTGACTTTATTCACTCAGAATGAAAAGGAGGCTTGATAAGGATCACCCTGGAAACTGCCTAGCAACCAGATTGGGTTACCCTAGCAACCAAGTAAAAAATGATATATCTATCTATCTATCTATCTATCTATCTATCTATCTATCTTTCTGATGGTCAATATCTATCTATCTATCTATCTATCTATCTGAGGGTCAATATCTATCTATCTATCTATCTATCTAACTATCTTCGGGTCAATAACTATCTATCTATCTATCTGTGGGTCATACTCTATCTATCTATATCTCAGGGTCAATGACTATCTGTCTATCTATATATCTGACGGTCAATATCTATCTATCTAAGGGTCAATGACAATCTATCTATCTATCTAGCTATCTGCGGGTCAATAACTATCTATCTATCTATCTATCTGTGGTTCATACTCTATCTATCTATATCTCAGGGTCAATGACTATCTATCTATCTATATATCTGACGGTCAATATCTATCTATCTATCTTTCTATCTTTCTATCTATCTATCTGAGGGTCAATATCTATCTATCTATCTGAGGATCAATATCTATCTATCTATCTATCTATCTATCTAATGGTCAATATCTATCTATCTATCTATCTATCTATCTGATGGTCAATAACTATCTATCTATCTATCTATCTATCTATCTATCTATCTATCTATCTATCTATCTGATGGTCAATAACTATCTATCTATCTATCTATCTATGGGTCATACTCTATCTATCTATCTATCTATCTATCTATCTGAGGGTCAATATCTATCTATCTATCTATCTGAGGGTCAATATCTATCTATCTATCTATCTATCTATCTATCTATCTAATCTATTTGATAGACTGAATGGATTTATAATCTCTAAACTTTGAACTTTGAAAACTACTACTTATAATTACATCAAACTAGAAACCGTAAATCTTCAAACTTTTACAACTACTTCAAACTTTATGCTAGGCTTTCTCAAGCCAACCTAAAGTTTGTACTCAAACTTTTTAATCTAGTTACATTTGATGAAAGATTACAAATATTTTTATTTTTTACTTTGGCATAACATGCACTGATGAATTCGGCACAATAAGACCAGGAAAAAAATATCAAGAACGATCTCACAGTGAAATCGGCAACAGTAGGTCGACTTCTCTTTAGTGGAAATCGATCTGTGCTCACCAAAATGTGAAACACTGCCCCCAGTGGCCAAAGCAGTAAGTGCTGTTGGGTGTATGGGCACGTGTGAGACTTAATGTCTCTGCAAAAACAAAAATGGGCTTTTCTCAATCAGTGTGCATTTTCAAACCAATGAGATTCCCTTCTTTCATTGGACAACCTGTACTTGTTTTCAAGCTATAATGACCACAGAGGGGCGCCAAAAGTGAGTGGTAAAGAGAGTTGTTTTAGGTAATACCGTGAAGAGTAAAGCATGAAACTGAAACCTCCAACTCAAACCTAACCATCAGTGGAGTAAAACTGCTACCTCCGAATTGGGCTCGATTACGTCCTAGTTTCAACACTGGATCCGAACCTGGGTCTCCCACGCTGCTGACGCAACGCGCTACTGGTTGCACCTCAGGGGAATGGAAACGCACTGGAGTCAATGTAAAAATGTCAATTTCCTAGCGCTTGTTGTAAGTCGAAATAATGTGGCCGATGCAAAAAAAAAAAAACTGATAATACAAATGATCAATGTTAGTCACGTGTACAGTGTTGGGTAAGTTACTCTAACAAAGTAATGAATTACTAACTACTAATTGCATCTTCTACAGTTTAATTAGATTACTGTAATAATTATTGTCTGAAAAGTAATTGCATTACTTATTACTAATTACTTTCTAAAACCCTTATCAACCTCGAACCAGATCTAAATACAAGGATGGACATGAAACTGTCCTTTTAATTCTTTCAAATAAATCTTAGAAAATCAAATAAATTATTAATGAACTGGCCAAAGAATTTAAGGGGGCAGCGTTTAATTAGTAAACATATATTTTAACATTAGACGTTAAATTTGGATATTAAATTCACCATTGTTTTATATAGAATTGTACCATAGTCTATAAAGTATTATCAGAAGTAACTAATTCAATTACTGAAAGATAAGAGTAATCCCTTACTTTTTACAATGAAAAAGTAATTTAATTACAGTACTTAATTACTTAGCAATTAATTACACCCAACACTGCATGTACTCTACCAAGTATAGTGGTTATAAAAGTTTAATACATCACACCCCTATATATCTATGGTGGCGTAGTGGGCTAAAGCACATAACTGGTAATCAGAAGGTTGCTGGTTCGATCCCCACAGCCAGGTTGCTCCGGGGGGATTGTCCCTGTAGTAAGGGCTCTGTAAGTCACTTTGGATAAAAGCATCTGCCAATTGCATAAATATAAATGTAAATCTCACAGGCTTCTCTTTTCACACTTCATTATATCTGTGGCACGGCTTAATGGAAGCTTGTGTAAATAGGCCAAAGCATCTATATGGGGCTAATGAGGACTGCAAGATAGTCAAGGCAATTTTAATGTCTTGCAAAAGCTTTAAAACCATTCCAATACTTGAATATGTTCAATATGAAGAAAAACTTCATAGGCTACACCTTTAAAATGGTCAGTCACGTTCAAGCAAATATAAAATAGTTCATCTGCATATCAAAAATAGCCCAGTAGTTCAGCATACTATTTAACAGAATGTCAAAAACAGATCAAAAGTAAACATTCCATGTATTTTGTCAGCAGGTATGTATATACACACACATACTGTATATATTTCAGAAGAAAGTTGCATGCTTTTTGCAGATATGAAAATTATGCATACAAAAAAGTCTTTAAAATGGCACAAAAATGCTAAAATCTCAACAGAAGTGACAACTAGGGCTGAGCGATATAGCTGTAAAATTAATACAGCCTTTGACGATATGTGATATAGATCTCCATATGTACGCCTTTGCTCTAAAAATGGTTTAAAAATGAAAAACCAACCAAACATTTAGCTAAAAATAGTTAAAAGCTGAAGTGTGTGACTTTTTCGATGTTAAAATACTTTCTCTAATCCCAACTTAATATGCAGAGACAACTCTAACTATAAGACATTCATAGGTTAATTTTCTGTAAACACTGTGTCTCTGTGGAGGTATAAAAATTCCCTTGCATTCTGACACAACAGCATTGCCTTGACCAATGACATGAATTGGTAGTGGGAATATATATATAGTGGGGGGGGGGGGGGGTATTTTCAGAAAGTGGTATGTAATTTTTTATTTTTTTTTGCAATTCCGTCTAGGGTGCTAGAAAAGTTGGGAAATAACACAATCTTATGGAAAGTTGATGGCCCAATCAAAATCATTTAGAATCATTGCAATATTTACAATGTTGTTTACTTTCATATCGACAGCAAAATCATTGCAAATATATTCCGATCATCCAATATATTGCCCAGCCCTAGAGACAACGATGACAATTCTTCAGATAATACTTAAATGATGCTCATAACCACCGAATCCAAACGTCACATACTTTTTTTTATTGTTATTGGAATATTTCAATAAAACAGGCAATATGATGAAATAGTCCATAAAGAATTCTCAAAGGCTTTCATTAGAGGATGCAAAAACAACGAAAAAGCAAGAATAAACAGTCACTGTAATCGAAGATAGCTCTTGCAGAGTTCATGGTCCCTGATGTCACCCCAACCTCCATTTTTGACATGTGGGGCCACTCCTTTGGCCCCCAATGCAGGCAGTCTCTTTGTGATGAGCAACTGTTTTGGGAACAGCTGATTCCTGCTGATCTGAAGAATGTTTTCGATCTTTGTCTTCTGGCTAGTCGGCATGCAAGCCGACTTTTTGTGGTGCATGCCACAATCGCCGGCGTGGAAAATGCGAGGTGCCTCGCAGACCATGACCTTCAGGAACGTGGGCAAACAAGTCACGGTAAGGTGCTGCAATGACCAGTCCCAGTTGTAGTCGTCGTAGGTGCAGAAGGCATCGGTGCATCGGAGGAGCTTCTGGTACGCATTTCGGCTTAGCGCCATGCCCATGTTGTGCTCGGTGGACTTCCACGCTTTCACCTCAACTTTGTTGGCTTTGCTGGAATAGCTGATGTGCCTGTAGCTTCCCAAAGATAGGATATCACAATCGGGACACTGCTCTTTCTTTAGCGACGCCATCAGCTTGAGAAGCTGATAAAAATCAGGGGCGAGGTAGTGGTCCTCTTCAATGAGCAACACGAGCCCTTGGTGGTCTTTCAACACCCGGACTCTATCCCAAACATAGTGCAGCTTCCACCACCAGTGGTGTTTGGTCTGAGAGAACTTGGCTTCCCGATAGTGGCCGAAGGAGTCTGGGTACTCTGCGTTTATGCAACCTAACGTTAAGGCATCTTTCTTGGATATGTCTCTGGGACAGTCTCTTGGATCATTCCCAGGGAACTCTTGAGGATAGAGCTGGAGACTAAAAGGGAAGAATATTTGGAGAACAAGACAGAAGTCAATGGATGTGACTATCTGGTTGATCTCTGGGGACCAGAAGTCATGGCTGAATATCAGCAAAACATTCTCAATGCCCTCTGCCTTTCTCAAACTATCCACCAAGAGTCGCAGGTATTCTGGACGGTTGTGCACCTGAACCACTACGACAAGATCATCCTTCTGTCGCACTGACCAAAACTTCTCGTTTCTCAAGGTCTGGTCAAAGTTGAGTTGAAACACAATCCCTCTGTACACCAGAGTAGTGTTTTCCACTTCAGGTTTGGCAGCTGGTTGTTTTTCTGGAAGCGTCTCATTGACTGGTTTCCGAGTTACCGGTAGCGTGACCTGTACCTGACTACTACCGCTAATCCGTTTAACGGTCTCCGCCTCCTTAGGAACCACAGCAGTGCTTGCCTTCTTCGTCTTACCACTATTCCAGACGGCAAATCCACCGATTATGACCACTAAAGTCAGTATTACCACCTTCCGTTTGTAAATTCGGAATCTCATGATAGGCAGTCACCCTGTGGGACGGTCGGTGAGTTAATTCTGGAGACGAGGACGGCAGGTTTGCAATCCAGAAATGGTCTGCTCCAGCAGATTTGGTATAAAATCTTTTCATAGAAAACAGAGCTTCTATTCTTGGTCCACAAATTTTGGAATGTAACAGGATGTCAGTTTTGCTGAGGATAAATCCCATAAGGCATTTTGCTTAGAGGCAGAGGAGACGCCTTTTACAACCTGAGGGAAAAAATAAAAGGCTAATTTTAACAAGTATGGTGGGTAATATTTTGTAAAACATTGAGAAATCAAGGCATTTTAGAAATTCATTCTAATGGTAAATGGTCTGCACTTATATAGCGCATAGCAACTCGTTCACCCATTCACATTCACACACCAATGGCGGCAGAGCTGCATGCAAGGTGCTAGCCTGTCATTGGGAGCAACTTGGGGTTCAGTGTCTTGCCCAAGGACACTTCGGCATGTGGAGTCGTGTGGGCTGGTCAACCCTGTGATTAGTGGCCAACCCGCTCTACCACCTGAGCCACACATCTAAAATGTACTTTTTTTTTAAATTGCACATTTAAATTACAAGTGTTACCAAGATGACCACAAAAAGTGATAAAAAGCCAAACAAAAAAGGGAAAGGAGCAAGATGGGGTAATGTATGAAGACACTAAACTAGACTGCGCTAAAATAATACATATTTCGACATAGACTGAAGCTTTATGTTCCTATTTCAGCTTTGTTTCTTGAAGTAATATATATATATATATATATATAAGAAAAATATAAAATCAGATATTAGGGGAATCAAATCCACCATACACTCACCTAAAGGATTATTAGGAACACCATACTAATACTGTGTTTGACCCCCTTTCACCTTCAGAACTGCCTTAATTCTACGTGGCATTGATTCAACAAGGTGCTGAAAGCATTCTTTAGAAATGTTGGCCGATATTGATAGGATAGCATCTTGCAGTTGATGGAGATTTGTGGGATGCACATCCAGGGCACGAAGCTCCCGTTCCACCACATCCCAAAGATGCTCTATTGGGTTGAGATCTGGTGACTGTGGGGGCCATTTTAGTACAGTGAACTCATTGTCATGTTCAAGAAACCAATTTGAAATGGTTCAAGCTTTGTGACATGGTGCATTATCCTGCTGGAAGTAGCCATCAGAGGATGGGTACATGGTGGCCATAAAGGGATGGACATGGTCAGAAACAATGCTCAGGTAGGCCGTGGCATTTAAACGATGCCCAATTGGCACTAAGGGGCCTAAAGGGTGCCAAGAAAACATCCCCCACACCATTACACCACCACCACCAGCCAAATTGAACAGGTGTTCCTAATAATCCTTTAGGTGAGTAGGCCCTATATATTTCTAAGTAATCCAACATGTACTATGTTGACACTGGAACACTGGAAATGGATTTAGTCAACATGAAAGTCAACCCATTTAACATCCTTAATCTGACGTATTCCCAAGTGAAACTTGAATATTCAACAAGAAAATAAATGTATGGCAGGAGTCGATTTCATCAATCCAAAAAGGAACGCCATTTGATGAAAGATTGAGGACAAACCTTATTTTTATTTGGAATGAGTTCTTCAGAATAAGACTTTCTTAAAGTAAATAATGTCCATTTTGCATTTTGATTTCATGTTGACTTGGAGGAATCATAAAACTGCAAAAAGAAAATATATTCTGCACTTAATCAAGCACTTTTGTTCTCTTTAAAACAAGTATTATTTGCTGAAAAGGCAAGTCCTCTCCATCTATTGTTTGATCAACACTTTTTTTGGATGACCTAACTCAAACTATACATGGCAGATATGATATTTCACACCTACAACAAATTCTATGGTCTATAATGTATTGAATGGAAACTGATGTAGATGTAATTCTACACTGCAAATCCATTGATTTCAATGGGGTTAGTGTGTCACAAGGACGTAAAAGAAAAACGCCAAGGTTTGCAAAAGTCATGCTCCAGCATGCAATCAAAACATTTTTACATTTTGCTGTCACTTTTAATTGACTATAATCACAATTCCAGTGGGTCAGAAGTTTACATACACTAAGTTAACTGTACCTTTAAGCAGCTTGGAACATTCCAGAAAATTATGTGAAGCCTTTAGACATTTAGCCAATTAGCTTCTGATTGGAGGTGTCCTGAATTGGAGGTGTACCTGTGGATGTATTTTAAGACCTTCAAACTCAGTGCCTCTTTGCTTGACATCATGGAACAATCAAAAGAAATCAGACAAGACCTCAGAAAAACATTGTGGACCTCCACAAGACTGGTTCATCCTTGGGAGCGACTTCCAAATGCCTGAAGGTGCCACAATCGTCTGTACAAACAATAGTACACAAGTATAAACACCATGTGACCACACAGACATCACACCGCTCAGGAAGGAGACGCCATCATGTGACCACACAGCCATCATACCGCTCAGGAAGGAGACGCCATCATGTGACCACACAGTCATCATACCGCTCAGGAAGGAGACGCCATCATGTGACCACACAGCCATCATACCGCTCAGGAAGGAGACGCCATCATGTGACCACACAGTCATCATACCGCTCAGGAAGGAGACGCCATCATGTGACCACACAGCCATCATACCGCTCAGGAAGGAGACGCCATCATGTGACCACACAGTCATCACACCGTTCAGGAAGGAGATGCCATCATGTGACCACACAGCCATCACACCGCTCAGGAAGGAGACGCCATCATGTGACACACAGTCATCATTCCGCTCAGGAAGGAGACGCCATCATGTGACCACACAGTCATCATACCGCTCAGGAAGGAGACGCCATCATGTGACCACACAGCCATCATACCGCTCAGGAAGGAGACGCCATCATGTGACCACACAGCCATCATACCGCTCAGGAAGGAGACGCCATCATGTGACCACACAGGCATCATACCGCTCAGGAAGGAGACGCCATCATGTGACCACACACATATCATACCGCTCAGGACGGAGACGCATTCTGTCTCCTAGAGATGAACGTAGTTTGTGTGAAAAGTGCAAATCAATCCCAGAACAACAGCAAAGGACCTTGTGAAGATGCTGGAGGAAACAGGTGGACGAGTATCTAGATCCACAGCAAAACGAGTCCTATATGGACATCACCTGAAAGGCTGCTCAGCAAGGAAGAAGCCGCTGCTCCAAAACCACCATATGAAAGCCAGACTACAGTTTGCACGTGCACATGGGGACAAAGATCTTACTTTTGGAGAAATGTCCTCTGGTCTGATGAAACAAAAATTGAATCGTTTGGCCATAATGACCATCGATATGTTTGGAGGAAAATGGGTGAGGCTTGCAAGCCGAAGAACACCATCCCAACCGGGATATGTGGGGGTGCAGCATCATGTTGTGGGGGTGTTTGCTGCAGGAGGGACTGGTGCACTTCACTAAATAGATGACATCATGAGGAAGTGGATATAATTATGTGGATATATTGAAGCAACATCTCAAGACATCAGACAGGAAGTTAAAGCTTGGCCACAAATGGGTCTTCCAAATGGACAATGACCCCAAGCACACGTCCAGAGTTGTGGAAGGAAACTCAAAACATTTGACCCAAGTTAAACAATTTCAAGGCAATGCTACCAAATACTAACAAAGTGTAAACTTCTGCCCCACTGGGAATGTGATGAAAGGAATAAAAACTTAAATAAATCATTCTCTCGACCATTATTCTGACATTTCACATTCTTAAAATAAAGTAGCGATCCTAACTGACCTAAGATGGGAATGTTTTCTATGATTCTATCAGGAATTGTGAAAAACTGAGTTTAAATGTATTTGATTAAGATGTATATAAACGTCTGAATAGAACTGTACATATATATATATATATATATATATATATATATATATATATATATATATATACGTATATATGTCACTAATCCACCACGAGATGATACAATTCACACATTTTATATTAAATGTGCACAAGTCCGAGTAATGCAAGTTTGGGCCTCCATAAAAGTGAAAAAGAGCTTGATTACACAAATAAGCATTGAATAAAGTTTCAAAATAAGGAAGTATACTGAACGCTCGCGCACATGCATGTATGCATTGCAGCTGCATGCATGTGCTAAAGCAAGCAGCTGCACGAGCTACAAAACAGCAGCCAAAATAAACATGCCAGAGCCATCATTACCATCAGTATTTACTTTACATTGTTCATTTCAAGTGACAGATAGTATATTTCCCGCTTCATGCATGTCGATGTGTGTATTCTGGTGATCCAGATGCACTGTCACTGGTTAGCTTGCTGGCTACCGATTCTTAAAGCTGAATATTTTAGAGGTGCCGCATTTGGATCCATAACACGGCTCGAAAATATAAATATAAAGGGAATGAAACACTTACAAATGTAGGCATGCACGGCGGCTGTCATATCCAGATAAAAAAACATCGTAGTTCAATTGTGTGATATGTTGTTTAGGCTCCCACAACATAATCAAACCTCTCGGGGGGTTTGGCTGACAGGACACGGATGATGTCACATTTTCCACACATTTCACATCTTCAAGCTTTACATTCAGGAGAGAAAAATTAATTCCCGCAAAACATACAATAAAGCTCACATTAGATATATTTAGCGCACATAAATATATCGATAATTTTTGGACTTGAAGATTTTAAACGAAAATGTAAATTCTGTTACCATTTATTCACCCCCATGTCGCTTCTACGGAGCCCTTTAGAGGACAGGGCGAGAATTTTATTGTGAAATAGTTTTGAGTTCCCTCACAATAAGTTTTGCGCTCCCTCACTATAAGTTTTGCGTTCCCTCACTATAAGTTTTGCGTTCCCTCACTATAAGTTTTGCGCTCCATCACAATAAGTTTTGCGTTCCCTCACTATAAGTTTTGCGCTCCATCACAATAAGTTTTGCGTTCCCTCACTATAAGTTTTGCGCTCCATCACAATAAGTTTTGCGCTCCCTCACATTAAGTTTTGCGCTCCATCACAATAGGTTTTGCACTCCCTCACTATAAGTTTTGTGCTCCATCACAATAAGTTTTGCGTTTCCTCACTATAAGTTTTGCGCTCCCTCACAATAAGTTTTGCGCTCCCTCACATTAAGTTTTGCGCTCCATCACAATAGGTTTTGCGCTCCCTCACTATAAGTTTTGCGCTCCATCACAATAAGTTTTGCGTTTCCTCACTATAAGTTTTGCGCTCCCTCACAATAAGTTTTGCGTTCCCTCACTATAAGTTTTGCGCTCCATCACAATAAGTTTTGAGTTCCCTCACAATAAGTTTTGCGCTCCCTCACTATAAGTTTTGCACTCCCTCACTATAAGTTTTGCGTTCCCTCACTATAAGTTTTGCGTTCCCTCACTATAAGTTTTGCGCTCCATCACAATAAGTTTTGAGTTCCCTCACAATAAGTTTTGCGTTCCCTCACTATAAGTTTTGCGCTCCATCACAATAACTTTTGCGTTCCCTCACTATAAGTTTTGCACTCTATCACAATAAGTTTTGCGTTCCCTCACTATAAGTTTTGCGCTCCATCACAATAAGTTTTGCGCTCCCTCATATTAAGTTTTGCGCTCCATCACAATAGGTTTTGCGCTCCCTCACTATAAGTTTTGCGCTCCATCACAATAAGTTTTGCGTTTCCTCACTATAAGTTTTGCGCTCCATCACAATAAGTTTTGCGCTCCCTCACTATAAGTTTTGCGCTCCATCACAATAAGTTTTGAGTTCCCTCACAATAAGTTTTGCGCTCCATCACAATAAGTTTTGCGTTCCATCACTATAAGTTTTGCGTTCCATCACTATAAGTTTTGCGCTCCATCACAATAAATTTTACGTTCCCTCACTATAAGTTTTGCGCTCCCTCACAATAAGTTTTGCGTTCCCTCACTATAAGTTTTGCGCTCCCTCACAATAGGTTTTGCGATCCCTCACTATAAGTTTTGCGCTCCATCACAATAAGTTTTGCGCTCCATCACAATAAGTTTTGCGCTCCCTCATTATAAGTTTTGCGCTCCATCACAATAAGTTTTGAGTTCCCTCACAATAAGTTTTGCGCTCCATCACAATAAGTTTTGCGTTCCATCACTATAAGTTTTGCGCTCCATCACAATAAGTTTTGCGTTCCCTCACTATAAGTTTTGCGCTCCATCGCAATAAGTTTTGCGCTCCATCGCAATAAGTTTTGCGTTCCCTCGCAATAAGTTTTGCGCTCCCTCGCAATAAGTTTTGCGCTCCATCACAATAAGTTTTGCGCTCCATCACAATAAGTTTTGCGCTCCCTCACTTTAAGTTTTGCGTTCCCTCGCAATAAGTTTTGCGCTCCCTCGCAATAAGTTTTCCGCTCCATCACAATAAGTTTTGCGTTCCATCACTATAAGTTTTGCACTCCATCACAATAAGTTTTGCGTTCCATCACTATAAGTTTTGCGCTCCATCACAATAGGTTTTGCATTCCCTCACTATAAGTTTTGCGCTCCATCACAATAAGTTTTGCGCTCCCTCACAATACGTTAAATACAGGAAAACGAAAACTGTGGTAATAAAAGTCATAATTTTGTAGTTATTAAACCATAGTAACCACAAAATTAACCATGTTTAAAATACATATACAGAATATTGTATTAAAATCAGGTTTCCGCCAAAAAACTATGGTTACTATATTACTATAGTAAAACCATGTTAAATTTATTGTGTGGGCACGCAAAACTATTTCAGAAAAATAAAATCTGTTGAGTTTAACTAAATTAAAATGAATAAAACTAAAGATTACTCAATTCAATTTGATGGAATATTTTTTTATGAAATTGAAATGTGTAAATCCTAAAGTTATTATTTTTATTATTATTATTATTGAGTGCAGATTTCTAATGTATGGGTATATATGAACGTATACAATTATAGTTACATGCATTTGAGCATATATGTATGTATTCAAATTCTGATAGTATCTTGGAAAATATTTGGAAGGCTACAAAAACTTTTCGGCTGCATTGAAGGTTCCCAAGAGCACAGTGTCCTCCGTAATACTTAAATGAAAGAAGTTTGGAACAACCAGGACTCTTCCTAGAGCTGGACACCTGGCCAAACTGAGCAATCGGGGGAGAAGGGCCTTGGTTTACCAGAGTGACCAAGAACCCAATGGTGACTCTGTTTGAGCTCCAGAGATCATGAGTGGAGACGGGAGAAACTTGCAGAAGGACGACCATCACTGCAACACTCCACCAATCTGGACTTTATGGCGGAGTGGCCAGACGGAAGCGCCAAAGGTGCTTCAATTAAGTACTGAGCTACGGGTTTTTACTTTTTAATAAATTGTCAAAGTTAACAAAAGTCAGGTCTCCTTAGCAACCAAATTGGCCCGGTTGCTAGGGAGGGTAGAGTCACATGGGGTAACCTCCTCGTGGTCACTATAATGTGGTTCTCGCTCTCGGTGGGGCGTGTGGCGAGTTGTGCGTGGATGCCGCGGAGAATAGCGTGAAGCCTCCACACGCGCTACGTCTCCACGGTAACGCACTCAACAAACCATGAAAAGATGCTCGGATTGACGGTCTCAGACGCAACTGAGATTCGTCCTCCGCCACCCGGATTGAGTGAGTCACTACGCCACCACAAGGAATTAGAGCCATTGGGAATTGGGCGTTCCAAATTGGGGAGAAAAGAGGAGAGAGAGAAAAAAAAGTCTGGTTTTTGCTTCATCATTTTGTTGTATGGAATGTAGATTGGTTTGAAAAAAAAAATATATAATAATAATAATTTCAAGCATTTTAGCATCAGGCTGCAAAATGTGGGAAATAATGAAGGGGTCTAAATACTTTCTGAATGCACTGCATGTTACAGACATGAAAACGGCTAGTTTTAGGGTACTTTGAAATATGCTTTCCATATATGTACAAGTTCAGCACACACACACACACACACACAAACAGCAACAACATCATACAGGTTTGGAACATGAGGGTGAAATACTGACAGAATTTTCATTTTGGGGTGAAATGTTCTTTTTAAAGTGATATATACATTTTTGAAAGGGTTTCCTTCACCTATTGACTTATGTCTTCTCAATGGACCACTCCAGCCTAAATAAGACATTGTGGGTTTTATAAACATTTTAATTATAAACTTTTTTACCAATATTGTGTACCACTTGTAATGTGCGAACTCAACCACTAGACGAAGAAGTCTTTGGTTTTGACACAGGATGCGCGCGGTTCCGTAGAGGAAGAACCTTTTTTTGCGCCTGCGCACTCCGTCAACTTCCTTTTCGACATCCCGATCGAGAGAGACGCGATGGGTCATCAGCAGCTCTACTGGAGTCACCCTAGAAAATTCGGCCAGGGATCCCGTTCCTGGTCAGTTTCAGTCTTTATAACATGTTTAATATGTTGGATGTAAGAAGGCGCTTAAATGCGGTTCGCTGAGTTTGTCGGGTGTTTATTACAGCTTTGTAAATGTTGCGCACATGGTGATGCCCGCGGACTCGATATGGCGTCCGGTAATGGACACTTTCGCATTTCTGCTGCTGTTCTACGCTCTAAATAAAAAAAAATATATTTTTTAATTATTTTTTTTTTATTGTGCTTGGGTTATAAAATGGTCAAAAAAAAAAAAAAAGAACATAATATAATCAATTACATTGTTCAGCAGTTTAGAGAGTGTGAAATACAATAAAGAACAAAAAAAGCAGCAATATTAATACAAATCATAAATATAAATTAATATTTGGGTAGTTATATGAATTTAGAAAAGATTTAGAATTTGTGTTGTTTTCATAAGTTTGAAAAGGTTTCAAAATACATCTTAAGATCAGTGTTACAGAAGGTAAAATATTATGTTTTTATTTTCAGAATAAATTGGGTTTTGTAAATTAAGTAAAATATCATATGGTTTTAAATTTAAAGATTTGCGCAATTTTATTGTCATGTCCATTTTAAAGTCAGTCCAAAACTAAATAAAGGGCAATAAATAAAAAGAAATAATATCTTCAACTTATGTGTTTCAAAAAGTACATTTTTTCACATTCAGTATGGATATATCTAATAATAGCTGCATTTACATATTTATAAGGTAATGTCCAGATGCTGTCATGATTAATGGTGGGGGATTGGATCAGACATTAAAGGAGTTTTTTATTAAATTATTAATAATAGAAAGGCCTTTTACCAAAAGTTGGGGATTGTGTAAGGCTGTATCATTAATATCTACAATTGAGGATTTAGTTAAGGTAATATGTCACAGGTGATGGCCTTAATTATTATTTTTAATTTATAAAAATTTGGGTAAGTACTCCAAACATTACCGTAGTAGTTGCAAAAATTACTGTAGTACATAATTATAGTTTATGTGGTCTTCGCATATAACCATGAATTGTTTGTCATCGTATTGAGAACCTCAATGTAAAGATGCGTTCTCGAAACACAAGTGTGGCAAACAAAAGTTATGAAAAATAACAAAAAAATAAACTATAACTGCCGCAATTAATGTAATATGCATTATTTGTTCCAAGTTCACCCCTTATAACATTTCCGATCAAATTTCATAGAATGCAGTTGTACATTTGAGTTTATTTTCTAATAGGGGTTTATATGGATTTCTTATTTGAGGTGTAAAACTATTTTAAGATGTATTTGAGAAGAGAGGGTTTTTGGAAACATTTGAGTGCTTCAAGTGATGCTAAAAATCACAGTCATAAACATGGACCTGTGATGAAAAGTGATCTCATGCATAATTGACTTTTACTATTTTATACATTTTAGAACTTTTTCCCCCTTTAAAACATTGGCCAGACGAGTACAAAGATTTACCAGAGTTTTAAAGAGTAACGTGTACATATTAGGGGTGTAGCGGTTCCAATTCAGTTCGGTTTGTATCACTGTTTTAGGGTCTCAGTTTTGGTTTGGTATTTATGTTCAGGAGAAATCCAGCCAAATCCAAAATAAAAATATACTATTTGGTAACTGACACTACAAGAGATTTGCCCTCACTACAGATCACCATGGTTTTACTACAGTAACCATAGTTTAAACATTGTATTTGTGGTAAAATCGTAGTAACCACAAAATTAACATGGTTACTATATGGAAACTACAGTATTACTGTTGTAAAACCATGGTTGCTATGGAAACTACAGGATTACTGTTGTAAAACCATGGTTGCTATATGGAAACTACAGTATTACTGTTGTAAAACCATGGTGGATATATGGAAACTACAGTATTACTGTTGTAAAACAGTGGTTGATATATGGGAACTACAGTATTACTGTTGTAAAACAGTGGTTGCTATATGGAAACTACAGGATTACTGTTGTAAAACAATGGTTGCTATATGGGAACTACAGGATTACTGTTGTAAAACAATGGTGGCTATTTGGGAACTACAGTATTACTGTTGTAAAACAATGGTGGCTATATGGAAACTACAGTATTACTGTTGTAAAACAGCGGTTGCTATATGGGAACTACAGTATTACTGTTGTAAAACAGTGGTTGCTATATGGGAACTACAGTATTACTGTTGTAAAACAATGGTTGCTATATGGGAACTACAGTATTACTGTTGTAAAACAATGGTTGCTATACGGAAACTACAGTTACTGATGTAAAACCATGGTTGCAATACGGAAACTACAGTATTACTGTTGTAAACAATGGTTGCTATATGGAAACTACAGTATTACTGTTGTAAAACCATGGTTGCAATACGGAAACTACAGTATTACTGTTGTAAACAATGGTTGCTATATGGAAACTACAGTTACTGATGTAAAACCATGGTTGCAATACGGAAACTACAGTATTACTGTTGTAAACAATGGTTGCTATATGGAAACTACAGTATTACTGTTGTAAAACCATGGTTGCAATACGGAAACTACAGTATTACTGTTGTAAAACAATGGTTGCTATATGGAAACTACAGTTACTGATGTAAAACCATGTTTGCAATACGGAAACTACAGTATTACTGTTGTAAACAATGGTTGCTATATGGAAACTACAGTATTACTGATGTAAAACCATGGTTGCAATACGGAAACTACAGTATTACTGATGTAAAACCATGGTTGCAATACGGAAACTACAGTATTACTGATGTAAAACCATGGTTGCAATACGGAAACTACAGTATTACTGATGTAAAACCATGGTTGCAATACGGAAACTACAGTATTACTGATGTAAAACCATGGTTGCAATACGGAAACTACAGTATTACTGTTGTAAACAATGGTTGCTATATGGAAACTACAGTATTACTGTTGTAAAACCATGGTTGCAATACGGAAACTACAGTATTACTGTTGTAAACAATGGTTGCTATATGGAAACTACAGTTACTGATGTAAAACCATGGTTGCAATACGGAAACTACAGTATTACTGTTGTAAACAATGGTTGCTATATGGAAACTACAGTATTACTGTTGTAAAACCATGGTTGCAATACGGAAACGACAGTATTACTGTTGTAAAACAATGGTTGCTATACGGAAACTACAGTTACTGATGTAAAACCATGGTTGCAATACGGAAACTACAGTATTACTGTTGTAAACAATGGTTGCAATACGGAAACTACAGTATTACTGTTGTAAACAATGGTTGCAATACGGAAACTACAGTATTACTGTTGTAAACAATGGTTGCTATATGGAAACTACAGTATTACTGTTGTAAAACCATGGTTGCAATACGGAAACTACAGTATTACTGTTGTAAACAATGGTTGCTATATGGAAACTACAGTTACTGATGTAAAACCATGGTTGCAATACGGAAACTACAGTATTACTGTTGTAAACAATGGTTGCTATATGGAAACTACAGTATTACTGTTGTAAAACCATGGTTGCAATACGGAAACTACAGTATTACTGTTGTAAAACAATGGTTGCTATATGGAAACTACAGTTACTGATGTAAAACCATGGTTGCAATACGGAAACTACAGTATTACTGTTGTAAACAATGGTTGCTATATGGAAACTACAGTATTACTGATGTAAAACCATGGTTGCAATACGGAAACTACAGTATTACTGATGTAAAACCATGGTTGCAATACGGAAACTACAGTATTACTGATGTAAAACCATGGTTGCAATACGGAAACTACAGTATTACTGATGTAAAACCATGGTTGCAATACGGAAACTACAGTATTACTGTTGTAAACAATGGTTGCTATATGGAAACTACAGTATTACTGTTGTAAAACCATGGTTGCAATACGGAAACTACAGTATTACTGTTGTAAACAATGGTTGCTATATGGAAACTACAGTTACTGATGTAAAACCATGGTTGCAATACGGAAACTACAGTATTACTGTTGTAAACAATGGTTGCTATATGGAAACTACAGTATTACTGTTGTAAAACCATGGTTGCAATACGGAAACTACAGTATTACTGTTGTAAAACAATGGTTGCTATACGGAAACTACAGTTACTGATGTAAAACCATGGTTGCAATACGGAAACTACAGTATTACTGTTGTAAACAATGGTTGCAATACGGAAACTACAGTATTACTGTTGTAAACAATGGTTGCAATACGGAAACTACAGTATTACTGATGTAAAACCATGGTTGCAATACGGAAACTACAGTATTACTGTTGTAAACAATGGTTGCTATATGGAAACTACAGTATTACTGTTGTAAATCCATGGTTGCAATACGGAAACTACAGTATTACTGATGTAAAACCATGGTTGCAATACGGAAACTACAGTATTACTGTTGTAAACAATGGTTGCTATATGGAAACTACAGTATTACTGTTGTAAAACCATGGTTGCAATACGGAAACTACAGTATTACTGTTGTAAATCCATGGTTGCAATACGGAAACTACAGTATTACTGATGTAAAACCATGGTTGCAATACGGAAACTACAGTATTACTGTTGTAAACAATGGTTGCTATATGGAAACTACAGTATTACTGTTGTAAACAATGGTTGCTATATGGAAACTACAGTATTACTGTTGTAAAACCATGGTTGCAATACGGAAACTACAGTATTACTGATGTAAAACCATGGTTGCTATATGGAAACAATGCTGTTAAAATGAATATGACAATGGATGTCGGAATGCGCGTTGTATTTTAATCATTTGCGTAAATCCTAGTCCTAAGCATTTTATTTTATAGCTGAGGAAATAAGTGTGTATTTGCATACATTAATAAGATGCTCTCTTGTTTTTCACAGCCGGGTATGCTCAAACAGACACGGTCTGATCCGCAAGTACGGACTGAACATGTGCCGCCAGTGCTTCAGACAGTACGCTAAAGATATCGGCTTCGTGAAGGCAAGTATTTTTGCATTTTAAGCTTAATTTACATTATTCATTGAGTGAACAATGATAGTCTTCCTTTCCTTTTTAGAAGTTGAAAATTAATCTTATAGTTAACAGCTTTCAGTTCATTTGTATTTGTAAATGTTTAAGCGTAATGATTCGTAAAACATGTTAACAACTATTATCTCTTTGCCTTCCACACTTTATTACTGCAGCTGGATTAAAGGAGTGAACAACTGAACTTCAACGATGCAGAGTCAACATCCTCCCAGGCGACTAACATGACATCATGAAGTTATTTCGGAGAAATCCAATAAATACCGTTTGTTTTCCTGTTCAAAATCTGCAGTGTGTCTTTATTGGTTATAAATGGTTTAGTAGGGTTCAACAAGGTGTCGCAAACCTGAAGATGTTTACATAAACAGATGGTTACTGGAGCAGAAACTGTACACATTGTTCAGCTGAAACATGTAAATGGATTTGATCAATTAAAGTTGGTTTATTATTGCTATATAAACAACGAATACAGCTATATTTTGGTTGTAGAAGCCGTGTAATGGTGGGATCGGTTAACAATGGGAGTCAAACATCAACATCAGGGCAAACCTATAAATTAAATAAGGTAAATAATGCATAAACTAAGAATATGCAAAAGCTATAAATGATGTTGTAAAACAGTTGTACCATCAAACGGTCAAATCAAGTGTAATATTGGAACAGAATGCATAAATCTCAATTCTTTAGTGATCACATTTAAGGGATGTTCCTTCTGTTTTATACACGCAAATCACCTGACGTCTTTTAAAGTAAGTTTACTATAGTAATAGAAACTATTCGCACATTTACACGTCACTATTTTCCTGCAAAAGTTTGGTGTTAGTTACACAGCATGGCCTCAGGTGCTTTACTGCTTAAATAAATCCTACATACTATATTAAAGGGACAGTTCACCCAAAAATGAAAATTCTCTCATCATTTACTCACCCTCATGCCTTCAAATATTAATTTAGAGGAATATTTCAGCTCTGTAGGTCCACACAATGCAAGTGAATGGTGACCAGGACTTTGAAGGCCTAAAATGCACTTAAAAGCAGCATAAAAGTAATCCACAAGACTCCAGTGGTTTAATCCATGTGTGGGTGAGAAACAGTCAATATTTAAGTCCTTTAAGATGGATTTAGAGTGAAATGCAGCCTTTCAGAATAAACACTGAACTTTCTTCTAGTTTGTGTTTCAGATGCCATTGTAGCAATGTAGCATTCACCATCAGCCGTGATTTCCTTATTCAATGAGTGAAAGTGTCCAATAGCAGGACGGTTACTGAGATCAAGCGAGTAGTATTCAGCTGGTCATGTGACCCTCTCCATGTAGAATAAAACCGCTTTTATAAGGTTACTGATATGACTGGAGTCTTCATGCTCATGATTTACACCATATATCGCACAATAACAACTCTTGTCTTTAGTTACATGTACATACATTGTACGTTTAAATGTTGAACTAGAGTAGGTAAGTATTTTCTCTGATATTTCAATAGTTATAGAGTTAAAAGTCTTTGAAGGGATAGTTCACCCCAAAATGAAAATTCTCTTCCAAAATGGTGCGCCAAGGTCATGAGTTCAACTCAGATAAATTATGAAATGTTTACCTTAAATGCACTGGAAGTCACATTTGATAAAAGTCTCAGTCAAATGAATACGTGTAGCCTGAATGCATGTACTGGACATGACCACAACCGGAGTAGGGGCGGCGTAGAGGTCTATTATAATTGGACTGTTGTAAAAGGTTGCTGGTTCGATCCCCACAGTCACCACCATTGTGTCCTTGAGTAAGACACTTAACTCCAGGTTGCTCCGGGGGGATTGTCCCTGTAATAAGTGCACTGTAAGTCGCTTTGGATAAAAGTGTCTGCAAAATGCATAAATGTAAGTGTACATAAGAACAGTGCTTAATAACAATCACCCCACACAGTATCAGTTGCCACTTTATTGTACACATACAAACTTGATTTAAAAATCGCTTTATAGATAATTTCAGACTAAGGTGTGCAATCTATTCCTGTTCTCATAAACTGTAAATTGTAAATTGAAAATATAAGGTTGCAATGGTAAAAAAAAATGAGGATTTTCAATACAGTGACAAAAGCAGAGCAAAGCAACGTTGGGAGCTTCCGGTCCTGAAAAAGGCCCCAGTCCTTATTTGCACGGGCCAAACAATATTTTGAGTTTTCTATCAATTTCAGCCTTAGCAGGAGAATGGCAAAGATGCTTGCATCATTTTTGAAAGCAACTTTTGAAGTTATGCTCGGTCACTTGTGTCCTTGGTAAGGAGGCCTGAGGTGGGCAAACATAGATGAAGTGCAATGTTCAGTTCAACACTTTAATGCACAATACTTCTAGATGTGTATATGTGTCTAGAGGTGTACTTACCATGCATGTCAAACTCGTACCCCAGAAGTGCTGATGGAGAAGTGAGATTGTAAGAGGCCTCTGTATTAAAGATGAATGAATGAGTATCGCTAACAAAATCTCCTGATATCACTGTACTTGAATTGTACCAACGAGAGAAAGTCTTTGATTTATAATAATCCCTGTTGACCAAGAGAGTAAAATCCTCATCTCTTACATCAAAATCATGGTCACTTGGAGGAGACAAGTACATATCTACAGCAGCCACGATGGAGCTCAGGGGACTGAGATCAATTTTAGCCAGACCTGTATGGTTTATTTTTATGTTTACACCATGTTGGCTGATATCATAGCTTGTATCGTGTTCTAGCACAGAACGCACACGTATAAGATTTCCTTCCAAGGTCAGGCGGTCATTAATGTCAAACCCTGTCGTGCCATATCCATGGTCAACTTTGACATTCCCAGTGGTATTCCCAGTGGATTGCAGACCATCAGCTTTTACATAGATGGTAGCTTTATTTTCCAGAGTTGCCTGAACCAAAACGTTAGAGATTTTACTATCAGTGGTTCCATTTGTAGCAAGCTCAATGGAGATGAGGAAAAGAGTTGCCTCCAGTTTCATGGTATTCTCAACATCTCCATGTCCAACTGCCTCTAAGTCTGGACAATCCAAAGCATACTTGACCTTCATGGCTGTCACTGCCTTTGGAACGGCCTTGTTGTCAGCAGAAAGTTGGTGATAGGCTTCGAAAGTGAGGTTTAGAAGATTAATATTCGCAGCTGTGTCCATGGACAATACAGTCTCGTAGTTATCTATCTCCAGAGTCACAGTGCTCTCGTGAGTACCGGCAACATGGGCATTCTCCAGAGAGAGAGCATTGGCCAGTTTCAGTCCACTTTCAGTGGTGGTTAGGGCAGCGGTTCCGTTAAGTTTGGCCTTCAATTCCTCAAACACTGAGGCCGTTGTGGCACTAACACACATCACAATCTTATCCTCCTGATAAATGCCAGCGTTAGAATTCAGGGTGAGAATAGTGGACTTGAAAGACACCTCAGAGATCAAGTTGCCTAATGAAGGAACAATGATGAAGCCCATATCAATAACAGGAGAAAACCTGCTCTTCTGGTAGACAAGTTTGGCATCTAGATCAATGGCCTGATCGGTGTTGGTCAAGACGTGCCATAGGGCAGTATGACCATACAAGATCAGTTCTTTTACTGCTGGAATCCTTACATTAAGGGCTGGCACAAAAGATTCTGGATCCTTCAAGGTTTCCAGGTTGGCCTCACCATTGACAACAGCGTAAATGCCTGTTTCAGCTTTGTTATTGACTAATGTAAAGTTATGGCTGTATTTGTATTGGTTGAAACGGGCAAGTGCCACTGAACTGATCTGTTGTATATCAGTGTTGAGGGTAACAGCATAGTCATTCTGGAGGTCAGTTTCGTCTGACTGCGATTCATAAAGGTTGATCTTGGTATTACCCTTGTTCTGAAAGTCAATAACTACCTCACTAGGATGAGCCATGATGTTAACGGTATTAGAGAGGGAACCACTGACCGCTCCAACAAGCTCTGTATCATGGGCTGCTTTGACTTCTACTTTCATGTCACCCAAGTGAGCCTTTCCAGATGCAACCACCAAACTGTTCTTGATGAATGGAGACTCGTTTTCAACTCGAGCACTGAATTCAAGGTGGCTTAGAACAACAGCATCAGCATTTACTGTCATCTTCATCTTCAGAACAGCACTATCAGTGTGACCAGTGAAAGTCAGCCTGGCAGTGCCAAGGTCCATGTCGAATTGCAGGTCACTCTTATGGGTGCCTTCATCAGAGAAGTCAGGTAGAGCAAATTTGCCATTGCCTTCATTTCTGACTGTCACGGTGATGGCTTTATCTCCCAGGTGGGCTACGGCTTTTTGAGTCAGTTCGGCTTCACTAGTCAGTAGGAACATAGGGATGCTCAGCTGGTGGTTGTAAGATGATTCAAGAGAGAAAGACATCCCATCCTTCATGCTAAAGTGAGTAGGATTGTTTGTAGGTTTTCGCTCTGCAGAGGCTTGAGAGGCAAATACTTTCAGAGCCAATGAACCCTGTTGGTTCAAAGTCACACCAATGTGTGTTAAATTGAACGTTTCAGAAACTATAACACTGGACACCTTAGGGATATATATCTGTACTTTAGAATCTAGATTGTAGTTTATATTGGCATTGTTTGCAGAGGCTCCTTGAGAGGAAAGTGAGTATGTGAACAGAGAGGGTTCCTCTGAGGTTTTCTGGAACTCTGCAGAGGTGCTGAAACTGTAGACCGGACTGCTGACTCGGACCTCACCATAGAGCTTTCCAAAGGATGGCACTACAAGAGCTTTGGGGATTGCAGGGAATTTGATTTGAGGAATCTGAAGAGGAATATCAAGCATGTGCTCCGCACTTAATTTGGTGGTGGAAAGGGAGATCTTGTTCATGTCCTCAATAACCTGTTCAAAATGGTTTATCCTCAGATAAGTGACAGTATCATCCAAAAACTGTGAGACACCGACCTGAATGGATTTTAAATTGGAGGTCCAACTGTTAACTTTTTCGTCAAGTTTGAATTCATTGATAAGCTCCACGGCTGCATTCAGAACTGTTTCTATCTTTTTATCAACCTCAGATTTCACAATAATTGCCCTCATATTTCCATAGATGCCATTCAAATTGTCAGTGATGTCTATATAAGTCAAAAACTGTTTTAAATGATCAAAAATCTTGTAATTCTCTGTGGGGTTGTTTATTGAGCTGACAATACTTTCCAACTGGTTATTGATCCAAAATATTGAAGCACTGCTGCCATATTCCTCATTCAATGCATTAAACTCCTCTGTTAGCCTTTGGACCGCAGTGTCAAATGGAGTATCCCTCACAATCAACTCCTTCACAATTGCCAATACCTTACTGAAACGGTTGGCTAAATCAGTTACTAGTTTCTCAATTGCTGCCTTAAACTCCATCTTAGTAATAAAGTCACTAACATGCTTTGATAAATTCTGAAGATTGGCAGCAATCTCCTCTATGTTGATGTAATTCCTCAGGGCCTCGCCCATGCTCACAAATGTTGATCTGATGTTATCCAAAACTGCAGGCAAATTGTCAATGCCAGGCAGGTTGATTACATAGCCATCACTATTTTTGTCATACTTGAGGAAGCCAGAGACTGAAAAATCCTGATTATCAGAATTAGCATTGTTGAAGAGATTGGTGAGCACTGTTCCAGAAACTACTAATCCAAGCCTCTCTGGAGTACTGTAAGCATTGATTTCCTGGTTCAATGCATGGTTGTTCACTTTAGAGTGAACAATCACTGTAGTTATTTGTTCAAAGGGTGTCAGCAGAGTGTTGGCCTTGTTGTTAAAGTTTGTTTCAATGTAGACACCATTGTCTAGGTTATGAGTGGTTGAGACCTTGCAATCATGAGTGTGGGCAATGCCGAGTGGCTGTGCTTTCAGGAGGAACTTTGTGTGAATCTTGGCTTCCTGTCTTCCATACAGGTATATTACACCATTAGCATTAGTAATGGCATCAAAATTAAATCTGAATGGAACACCTGTACCACGAATGGTGGAGTCAAAGCCAAAAGTCTCGGAGATCAATTGGGCATCATTAGTAAACATGACAGTGAGTCCTGCAATCTCCATTTTAGTGTTGTGTCTTACGCGGGTTCCCTTCATAGTTCCAGTAGTCCTGCAATGAGCAGTGGCCACAAAATTTTTATAGCTGATCTTATAGGTGTGCTTGAGCTCCTCACGAGTGAAGAGGCTTTGCAGTGAGGTTGTGCCACTTGATGCCAGGCCATCCCGGTTGAGCTTCAGATTGCCATTGTGGGCAGCTTTGTGTCCAGATAAATAAGCAGAGGCATCACTGTGAATATTTAGACCACTGATATCCAGTGCTCCAGTGATAAGCGAGTGCATTCGTTCTACAAAGAGGCCAGCAGAAGTCTCAATCTTAATGTTGACTGCTCTAACATCAGCTCTTGCCTCAGCTGTGTTTTGGATATTCAGACCAGAAACTAAAGCTTTTGTGTCTGATCTTAGAGTAAGCTGGGATTCCTTGAAAGTCATCTCAGCATTGTTTGTGAGAAGGTCATCAAATACTGCTGTTTTGGAGAGAATGGACAGTTCCCCTTTGGCGAAGGCTGCAGCGATGATATTCTGAGCTCGAAGAGGTGTTGAATCTATTTTCAGTGAAGAATCAATCTTTGCCTCTGGTTTGAATGGGAAGAGTGAGACTGTCTGTACGAGAGCTCCAGATCCATGTTCTTGACCAGCCTTGAAGGATCCCTCCAGGTTTGAATCTCCAGAGATCTCTTCAGCATTTGCTTCAACTTTTCCAATGTGCTCCAGAGAAATCTGCACTCCAACAGGGCTAGTTACTTCAAACTTGCTGTTGGATTTCACACTGACTTTTTCAGCTATTTTTACTTCTTCTTCAACACTGAAGCTAGCATCAAAAAGCTTGTGGTTGACTGCTGTCTTTACATTAGCCTTGAGAGAATTATCCGGTTTGGCCTCAACTAGAGCAGATCCTGGAAGATAATGGTTAAAAACATTCAAATCATGTGCATAGAGTGGATTTATTTTTTTGGGATTGGGGGGTTGGAGTTACTGATATTTTTTGTACCTTCAAACTTTATGGAGACGAGCTCAACAGAACTTGTTCCATTGACTTCAACCTTAGCCGAATAGCTTGGGTGTGCAACAGAATCTCTGCCAGCAGACACAGCTGCTTCAAGGTTGTAGAAGTTGCTGCTTATTTTTCCAGACACTATTCCAAGAGTAGGTACAGACAGTGACATACTCTCAGGAATGAAGATCTCTGGAAGAGGAATGGAAATGGATGCCACATCCAAGCCAAGCTGAGGTACATTTAGGTTTGGTGTTTTGAAGGCATTGGGAAAGTTCAGATCTCTAGTGGACTTCCCACCCAGGGGCAAAGGAAAAGTTATGTTATAGAACAGCTGGTCAAAGTGAAACTGAGCATCAGCCTCTCTGTTGAAAAATCCAACAAAAAAAAGCCACTGTGGATTATATTCAGGAAACACAACATAATGTATGCACGTCAAGTCTCATTAGCTTTTTGAGGTTCATTAGATTAACTTACACATTTAGGAACAGTCTCTTAGGAAAACTGATCATTGGCAGGGCAGGAACTCTCGAATTCTGCAAATATGGTATATCAACAGTGTAAACTGTACATAACATTTTTCCAATACATTATTAGTTACTTGGGTATTTTTAAAGGTGGATAAACAAATAAATTGAGGAGAGTTTATTTTCATACTTCAATCTCATTCTGGCCATTCGTGTGATCAAGAATTCTTGAGATAATGGTATTGATGGTGGTTTCAAATGCACTGGTGAGAGTGATGTTCTGAATCTCTGAACCGACATCAGATTTAACTTCAGCCTCAATCTTCTCATCATCTGAGATTAAACAGATATTTTTGATATATGCTCTAGTCTAGATCATGCTATGAATAATTTGCTAAATATATATAGATGTCTTATCACAGAATATATAATGAATCATTTGTAGCCACGTACTATATCTCAGGATGAGTGTTTGAACAGAGGAAGTCTCTGGGAGTTTTAGGTCACTCTTAAGTTCCAACGTCAATTCCTCATCATGCTTCACATTTGCATTCAATTTGGAATGAATCTGAAGAGAGGGGATGAGCAACTCAGCAGAGGCACTGTACTCCTGATGTGGGTTCAACATCACTGTGGTTGTAGCCTTAAAATGTGTTCCTATTTATAAGCAAAGGAAAAAAAGAAAGTTGTTTTGAATGCAGATGTTTTTTCTTCTTCTGATATGTTGTAAGTAAAGCATAATGCTTGGTCATCGCAAAATAAACCCTGAGAGGATGACCTGGACCCTGAGGCGATATTATTTTGTGATATTGACCTTTTGAAGTAACTTTTTCTATGGACTAGTTGTAACCAGTGGCAGATATAGGCATTGGTGACATGAGCAGTTGCCCAGGGCGGCATCTTGCGGTTGAGGTTGGGGGGGGGGGGGGGGGGGTGTGTGTATTTGAAGAAGACTTGTGGTCTTATTCGGCCCCCACCACACCCATCAACAAATTTGAGGGCGTTCTCATTTTGAATCATATACAACAACCCCCCCCCACCGGGAACCCCCCCCCCCACGGTCAACAACTTTGGGGCGGTCTCATTTTGAATCATATACCCCCCCCCCCGGCAAACCCCCCACAGTCAACAACTTTGGGGCATTCTCATTTTGAATCATATACAACAACCCCCCCCCCCCCCGGCAAACCACACATGGTCAACAACTTTGGGGCGTTCTCATTTTTAATCATATACCAAACCCCCCACCCCCCCCCCCCCCCCCCCCGGGAGCCCACCCCACGGTCAACAACTTTGGGGCATTCTCATTTTGAATCATATACAACAATCCCCCCCACCGGGAACCCCCCCCCCACGGTCAACAACTTTGGGGCGTTCTCATTTTGAATCATATACCCCCCCCGCCCCCCCCCCCCCCCCACCCCCCCGGCAACCCCCCCACAGTCAACAACTTTGGGGCGTTCTCATTTTGAATCATATACCCGCCCCCGGCAAACCCCACATGGTCAACAACTTTGAGGTTTTCTCATTTTGAATAATATACCCCCCCCCCCCCCCACGGTCAACAACTGTACCGCTACTGGTTCTAACATATTAAGGTACACTGTAGTTTTAATGTGAATGTCTCTATTTTAAATTCTCTCTCATCGAGTTCTTTGTGTCTCAAATCACAAGACACAGAGTTCCTTGTTTTACAAAAGATGTTTTCATTGGATGGGACACTCCTGAGATTCTAGCTATTTATCAAAGGTTTTATACTCCCATAAAATGAATACTCAAGTCCTCTGAGCAGGCCATGTTTTATTACGGTCTGCAACTGTTTTGAGTCGCAAGATGGCACCAATTAGCTATTCTAACTTGCCTTGGTATAAAGAGAGAGAGAGAGAGAGAGAGAGAGAGAGAGAGAGAGAGAGAGAGAGAGAGAGAGAGAGAGAGAGAGAGGGAGGGAGGGAGGGAGGGAGGGAGAGAGAGAGAGAGAGAGAGAGAGAGAGAGAGAGCATGGAGACATGGAAATAGCACCAGTATGTTGTTAGTGACAACAGTGAAATATATAATTTAGTGGTCATAATACAAAAATGTTTGACCTCTCAATGCCACAATTGAAGTATTCCAGAGAGCTGAATAATAACATATAAATAAGCATTATTGTGTTGACCTGTCGCCTACCTTCAGCCTCTACTCTAAATGTGACTTTATCTCCCGCTTCCTCAAAGATATAGTTGATGGTGGTAGTATACTCTGTGACCTCTCCAGTGGGGTGCAGCTCAATAGCAAATCTAAACACAAATCCAATGTGGATTAAAAGTTTGGAGGAAATATTTTTCAAGGATCAAGACTCTCAGGAATGATTATAGTGTATGGATAATTTTCCCTTACTTGCTGTCACCAGTGAGAGGGAAATAGGGGGCGTTATCATTGGACATAGCATTAGAATACTGCAGGGCAGAACAGTACTTCAGTCCAGGAAACAAATGATTACATTCCTCTTCGTCAGTATGCTCCCCCATGGCAGGAATGATCTTTGTCTTAGTAGCAACAGCAGAAACCAAAGAATTGCTGTATATGGGGGAACAATAACATCATGTACAATATTGTGCAACGGTTTTAGGCACTTGTGAAAAAATGGGTTTCATTTGAAATAAATTAACATCATCCAAAGTCCATTAAACATAAAAAAACCTAAACCAATGTTTGGTGTGACCAACATTGCCTTCAAAACAGCACCAATTATCCTAGGTACGCCAGACAGGATAGGTTGGCAGATAGGATGTTCCAAGCTTCTTGGAGAATTTGCCACAGTTCATCTATCTATTTAGGCTATCTAAATTGCTTCTGTCTCTTCATGTAATCCCAGACTGACTCCATGTTCAGTGGGGGACTCTCTGGGTGCTATGCCATCTGTTGCAGGGCTCCTTGTTCTTCTATTCTACTTGTAAAAGTAATGTTTGGGAGTCTAAAATGTATATTTCCTATTGACACACTAAAGTGGCTCAAGCCACTACAGTCATCCTACAATAATGATTTTACATGTAGAACTGTCAGGTTTGATTTGGCAGGACATTTTTGTAAACAAGTCTGTAAACAAAGAAGGTATGGCGGCAGATTACTTGCTAAGAGGTCATCATTTTGGGATATACATTTTGTAGGACTTTCTTCTTACTATCGGCAACTCCTGGTGTAAATATTCAGATCTGCTCTGATATGGTGATCACAAACAACCATGAGTCTACCTCAAACTATCAGATTCATCCATGAAGAAGAGCAGTGCCGAAGCACAACTGACATGAAAAACAAAACAATGTTCCTCCACATAACGTGCAATTTTATATTTCAACCACAGATGTCGATAGGGAGCCCACAATTCCATAGTAAGCCCTGTCCTTCAGTTCAGACCTCAGATACTTGCTCAATCTGTAAGATTCTTTCAGAAGGTGAAGATGGCAGGGGAAAGGAGCTTACCTCTATGGCAGGACGAGACCTAAACTGGTGGTGATAGGGGTGGTGGGGGATGAAAACAACGAGGCATACGAGCGATGAAGGCAGCTCTGCAAGCTTATAAAGCAGAGGCTGGATTGTGATTGGATGAGATGCCTGATTAAAAGAAAGCCCACAAGTCTTCCTGTTAAAACTACCACTTACACTTCCATTTCATTTGTCTGTATTGGCATTATAATGTATTTCAAGATAAAATATCTTACGTCACACTGATGAGCTTAGTTGGGCCTTGAGGAGCAGGAATGGTGAGCTTGACCTGGTTTTTGCGCATAGAGACCTTTGCTCTGAGGCCACTCTCATGATAGATGTTAGTGTGCATCTCCAGGCCAGAGTGAACATAGTCAGGGAAGTGAGCTCCAACCTCGGTCACAAACTCAATGCCAGCAGACGGCATGAAAGCAATTTCACTCTGTAGTGTAGTCACAATATTAGTGTCATATAATAAATACTGATATATCATTGCACAGAAGTCTTGCAGAAGTGTGTTGGACTCACCATGTCTGGATTGATGCTCAGCCCTCCTTTGATTCCAGGAGTGAATGTTCCAGACAGAGCAACTCTCAGTGGAAAACCAGGACCGGTGGGCAGAAAGAACTCATTATCCATGAAGATGTAGTGAAGGAAAAGCTCATTGTCTGCACTTGAGTATAGGCTCCTGATGAACTGTTTCATAATATCATTCAGATGATTTAGTCCATTGATGTTAGATGACTGAGTTCCTAGACAAGATTTGTGAAGCTGTACTTACATCAGTGTGGATCATCTTCAGTAGATTGTCAATCATCTTGCCAGCAGAATAAGCCATATCTTCCATATCCTTTGTTTTAAGATAGCCAAGTTCAGCACCCAAAAGTCTGAGGTACACCATAGCTTCAGGGGCATCCTGGTCCTTCAAGTCTCTAATAAGTTTGTTGACATTATGACTGATTTCTCTGACAATGCTTTGAGATGCCTACAGTGCACAGGGGGTTGCAACATATTTTACCAAATGGAAAATATGTTATAAAGAAATAGTTCCCATTTTACTGTACTCAATACCTGTCTCTTCTTCCTGTCATTTCTCAAGATCGGAAGCATGTTTTTCAAAAGCCCATTGAGCTGCTGGGGCATCTTGTCTACAGCATAGAAAATGGTCTTCATCACGGTATCTGGGAAGAATCCATCTTCACCAAAGAGGGCCTCAACAAGGGGCTCAAACCCTTTACCCTCCAGACCAATCTGGAAGCAAGCAAGAATAATTATGTTAGCATGAAAAGACAGTACATCCATATCCATTTATCAATGTGGACTTTTGTGGATTCTGTACCTCAACAAAGTCCATATCAAACCCAAAAGCTGTTAAGGCCATTTCCAGCATGACCTCCCTGGGCAGTTCATTTGGAGACTCAATGATCATGTTTCCTTCAAGGGATCCAAATCTATAGTTGCGAGAGAATTGGGTGGGATCCATGACAATTCCAATATTATTGTCAACAAAGGCCTCTGCAACCTTCCGCCTAAATCTAAAACAAATGTGAAGAATCAAGATTAATTCAGCCAATATCATTATAGTTAAAAAGTGGTGTATAATTCAATTATTGGGACAATTAGATAAATTAACTTTATAACTAGTTATAGCAGGTCAATATTATGCATACTCCAGGGTCTCTGGTGTTGTGAAGCTCAAGATGTTGGTGATATGTGAAATGACAAAGCTCTTGGTCTGAAGATTTTCCTCGGCATGGAGAGCAGTTGCCAACTGAGCAAGTTCAGCAGACTCTGGGTTCTTCATCAAGATGAGATAGGCAGCAACACGTTTCTGTATGGGTGCAGCTCTGTCCAGAACAACATGCAGGAGCACCTTTCTGCACTGTAAGATACAGAAAACAACTTTAGATTGACATCAAGCCAACCATAAGTGATGTGGACCTTTTACACGTACATTAGTTACCTCCTCAGGTACAGAAGTCTGTCTGAAGACCTGGATGGCCGCCTGCTGGACTTCAGGGGATGCAGCCGGCTGGTTAATGCACTCAATAACAGCAGACTTTAAAACAGGGCTTGCAGCTCCCATCGCAGCTCCCATGTTGCCAATAACCTTCAATAAAGAAGGTTTGGAGTAACAGCACAGTTTAGGGAAATCCTCAACTGCCTATGGTTTTATTGTAGACTTCAGAGTTGAATGGATGCGAACATACCCTCAGGGTCAGAAAGATGTGCTCCTGGTCACCAGTGCAATCGCCCATCTGCTCAAGGGCATAATCAGCCACTGCCTGGATCTCACGGGTGACTCCTTCAGCTTCATAGAGTCTTTTCACAAAGAAGAAAACGGTGTCAATTGGATTTAAATTGTAAAAAGTAATATTAGTGGAATTTTGTCTTAATCTGAAGACCAAAATGGAATATATTCTGCCCCTAGAGGGAACATTGAATCCCCACACCTTCGTACAGCATTGCTGACAGCGTAGTAGATGAGCTTGCTTGGCTTGAACTTGGCCATCTCCAACATTTCCTTTACAAGGACACGAGAGGGATGGGGCACCATTCCCATGGCATATACAGCAGCGTCAATCTCTACTGAGGACTTGTCAAAGGTCCTGAAAATCTGCATAATAGCACTGTTGCAATCTGGGGTACCACACTGTAGCAAGACCTGGTAAGTCAAAGAGCGAGAGATCTCCAGGGCTTCAGGAACGGCAGCAGTCAGGGTCTCAGCATTCATCTTGCGGATCACGGACACAAGCTTGTGGGCCAAGTGAGCTCTCTTATGTCCATTGGTGGTCTTGGAAAGGTGAGCAAGTTCCTTCAAAACATCAAGAGCGACATCTTTGTCCTGAATTGGGCTCATGTCAATACTGCTGTCTACATGCAAAGGTTTCATGTTGGCCATATCTGAAGGAGTAGTAGCAGGGCATACAATGGTTAAAGACCTTCTGTTCATTTACTTTCTGTTTGATATTGCAAGCAAGTTATGAAGAAGCAGAAGAGTTTCACTCACTGTGGTAAAAGACTCTGTTGCTGTTCTTAGTAACTCCCAAAAGGTTCAGTTTCTGTTTGCCAATATTGGTCACTCCAGACTCTTTCCTGGTCATTACCAAATTCATAGAGAAAAATACAGACATAAGTCAGAAGTGCTACACTAAAAGGGGACTTCCACCAACTTTTAGTTATTTACAAACTTGTGAGAGAAGGGCACAAGAACATGTTTCTCAGTGCAAGCGCCAGAGGTCATATGGTGCTTCTCATTGTCAAATTTGTAGTTGCAGGTCTGGGTGCTCCTGATCAGATGAGCCAGAGGATAGTGCTTCAGAAGAGAGAAAGACCAATGTTGGAAATGTCACTCCACCAGTCTACACTTTGGTTTTATGCTGAACTTTAATATCTCAGAGCTCACCATGCCAGTAATGAGGGCCAGGGGACTGGTGTGGTCCTTCACCGGTCTGAACTTGTCACATCTGGACAGGTCTCGGTTGAGGGTGATGTCAGTAGCAATGTCCTGTCTGGTGTTCACAATGTAGTCAGTCTTGCACAGACCATAGATGGTGGGCTGGATTGGAAATAGTGTCAAATAAGTGGATTCAAGTGTCTGTATTTAATTATACTTCAATTGTTATAACAGTAACCCCTAAACCTTATTTTTATACTTTAAACCTAGTGTGCCACAGATGTGAATATTGCCTCAAATCATGTGGCTTGTTTAGGAGAGTTGTGCCATTACTTTTCTAAGCTATCAGACTTAGATTTTGCCTGGTGGACAATAAAAAAGAATAAAAAGTCCCATAGACCCAAGCCATATGTTGGGACCTGGCAGTGGGCTTTCTTGATTTGGGTCGGTTAGGCACCATACAGTACACCCTAGCATTGTGGCAAGCACCACTCAAATTTTCTTCAGAAGATCTACTTACTGTCTACAAAGCAAGAAATATCTTTTCATTTAAAAAAACAATGCTTAGTTCATAAACTAACCATGTCTTTGTTCTTCTTCTCCTCTAGCAGGGGGACAGCAAGGGCAGAGACGATTCCTTTCTTGATGTTGAGGATGTTAATTAACTCATCTTGTTCAGGGAAGAGCTTGATCTCATCGTCTCCCTCAATGGTAAACTTCAGAGTATGCCTGAAAAAAGAGATGACTGTTGAGCACACACTACAACTAACAACATCCTTAACATTGAGAGACGTGATCTTAGTCACTTAAACACTGATGAGCCAAAACATTATGCCTAATATGCTGTTGGTCCTCCATGTGCCACCAAAACAGTGCTGACCCACTAAGGCATGGACATTACAAGACTGAGGTGTCTGGCACCAAGACATTATCAGTAGATCCTTCAAGTCCTGTAAGTTGCGAGGTGAATCCGCCATTGGACTTGTTGGTCCAGCACATCCCACAGATGCTCAATTGGATTGAAATCTGGGGAATTTGGAGGCCAGGGCAACACCTTGAACTCTTCATCATGTTCCTCAAACCATTTTTGAACAATGTGTGCAGTGTGGCCGGGCACATTATCCTGCTGAAAGAGGCCACTGCCATCAGGGACATGAAAGGGTGTGCCTGGTCTCCAACGATGTTTAGGTAGGTGGCACATGTCAAATTTAATGCCCAGGGTTTCCCAGCAGAACATTGCCCAGAGCACCACACCCCATCCAATGGCTTGTTGTCTTCCAATAGTGCATCCCGGTGCCATCACTTCCCCAGGTAAACAGTGCACATGTACACGGCCATCCACGTGTTGCAAAAGAAAACGGGACTCATTGGACCCGGTGACCTTCTTCCACTGCTCCAAGATCCAATTCAGATGCTTGCGTGCCCATTATAGGCACTTTCAACGGTGGACAAGGGGTCATCATGGGCACTCTGACTAGTCTGCGGCTATGCAGCAGGTTTCTATGCACTGTGTGTTGTGACACTTTCCTCCCGTAACCATCATTCAAATGTTCTGTGAATTGAGCCACAGTAGACCTTCTGTCAGTTCGGACCAGATGGGATAGCTTTCAGTGCCCTCACGCATCGATGAGCCTTGGGTGCCCAACACCCTGTCGCCGGTTTGCCCTCTTCGGGCCACTGACGGTAGGTATTCACCACTGCTAACTGGGAGCACCCCACAAGCCATTTCAGAGATGCTCTGACCCAGTCATCAGGTCATAACAATTTGTCCCTTGTCAAAGTGACTCAGGTCTTTACTCCTGCCCATTTCTCCTGCATTCAACACGTTGACTACGAGAACTGATTGTTGGCTTACCAACTAATCTACCCAGACCTTGACACCTGGCCTTGTTAGGAGATGATCAATGTTATTCGCTTCACCTGTGAGTGGTCATAATGTTTTGGCTCATCTGTGTAGGTGACCAGGTAGCATACACTTGCCTCTTCATTTCAGCTTTGAAGTTCTCAGCATTAACTGCTGGCCCAAACACAGGGTTTCGATTGGCTTCAACATCAGTCACTTCGCTTAGTGTGCAGTCAGTGGTGTGCATAATGTATCTGCATGTACCAGGTACATCTATCTCAACCTAATAAAATATTTACAGGATTGTTTTTTTTGTTTGTTTGTTTTTTTTTTGGATGGCATTTCTGCCAGAACCAGTAAACAAACAGTAGTATCTTTAGAGGTTTGATGAAGGCAAACACATACCTTGCAGCTGAACTTCGGGCCATTGACTTCCCCATTCAAAGCATTTAAGGACTCTGCTTCATAGAGGTATTCATACTTGTGGAAGAGCTTGTATCTTTTGACCACTAGGGGCAGTAGCGCAACACATTTAATACACAAAACTATAAACTATAGGCATGTCGCTGTTAATTTATCACTGGAATATCTTATTTGTTATACTACTTTAATACATACTGACATTTAATTTTGAATTTAGATCATTATAACCATCTATCTGTATGCTGAATGTGCAATAAAATTATTTTCAAGACATACTTAAGCATGGTGCTTCTCCATTTTCAGCCTCTGCAATACAAAATAAATGCAGATAAGAGATGTTATCACTTATTTAAAACTCTGCCATTGCACCACACTTGCAATGCCACCACACGCATCTATATCTACATCTACAGCTATAGCTGATTTATGACACACCAATGTATTGCATGCCTCATGCTAAATTGAATACAATCCAGTTTCCAAATCAATTGTAGTCTTATCAGAAATCTGTAGCCATATTTTGACATCCAAGAGTAACTTTAAAATGGACAGGTGAACAGAAATTTTAAAGACATTTTTGCTAGTTAGAATAAGCAGTCGTTGAGGTACTCACTGGACAAAGCAAAGATGTTCAAAAGCATAAAAAGACAGAGCTTCTTGTCCCCCATGTTGGTTGATGTAACACTCTCTTCTTTTGCTGGAGGAGTATTCTTGAGACAGTTGATGACCTGGACTTATGTAGCAAACCTAAGCTCACGTGGGCGGTGAAGGTTTGTTAAAATTTCAGCCCCCACTCCAAAGTTCATAAAACTGGCCATTGAGAGAAGACAAAGCCAACATATTTAATCAAATTGGACCCAAGGTCTAATTATACATTTAAACTGCACATTTGTAAAATTATTAATGTTTTGTTCAGACAAAAATGGCACCCAAACTAATGTTAGCCTAATATGTCCCAATTGGTTTGTGTCATTCCAGTCTACATCATACTATCATGTACCATGGGATACAGTGTGCGGGTTGATATGTGATAGGGTGCTCAGGATGCATCAGAATAAGTAGTAACTAATGGTGGACTTTGGAGGGTCTGGAGAGAGGCATTCTGTAGGGCGATGTTTCTCAAGCTTTTTTTATTATGTAGGGCAGGGGATCTTCTAACTTCGTACATTGGGAAACATAAATTTTACCATTTTAATTTTACTATAAGTTTTTTTGGTATACAGTGGGTCTGTTCCAAATTGGTTCCAGATTGGTTCATGGACGTTCTAAGGCGCGCAATTATTTTTCAAGGAAACGGCTATGAAGTAGATCCGTGTCTTGACCGCATTACGGTTCCAAATCACTTCGCCACATTATTTCCGTTATTTCAAAGAGCCCTACAAGATACCACAACAAAATAACGAATTAAAACAAAGTCGTTGGTTAAAGTAAATATGTTAAGAACGCCAAACAATGTTTAAAATATCCTACATATATTTCAATTTCGGTTAAAAAGAGCCCACGCGCACACGCACTCACACAAACACACACACACACACACACAAGCAGCGCAAGCCTCCGTTGCTATAACAAGACGTTTTCGAATTAGCAGCGAAAGCTTGAGCTGTATTCATGCTAGATACACTTGATCTGTACAACAGTTTCTATATTATCGGAGATATCTGTGGGGAAAACCCTCGAGAACACACATTATAAGGGTAACGCACACACTTAAGGACCAAACATACTCGTGAGAGAGAAACAGAGTCGTCATGTCAGCGCACTACTGCATCCCAGTTCGGATGAAAAACTGTTGTTAAGGTTTATAAGGGGAATATGGTGGACTCTGCGAACTTTCACACACATGCAGCGCGAGCATCCGTTGCTAGTTCTAACGTCACGTTTTCGAATTAGCAACGAAGGCTCCAACTGTATAAGGAAGACGCTGAATATGTGGCGGAAGAAAGTAGTTCCACTTACAAGAGCGTTTTAGGGACGAAAACCAGAAAATGTTTTAAGATAAAACCCTCAACGATGTCTTAAGGTGTGGTAAACATAGTGTAAGAGGAATAATTGACTCCGGACTGTTGAATTGTTTAAAAGAATAATGCACACACCCTAGATGCGCGTCACGTGACCGCATTACCACCTCGGGTGTGCGTTATTTTTTTAAACAATTCAACTGTCCGGAGTCAATTATTCCTTACTAATTAAATGTTTTAATGTTTTTTGTTATTATTGTAAAACAACTGATTGTAGGGTATCATGAGAGTTGCATGTATTTGTTTTGCTTGTTTTCCTGACGAAAGGTCAATAACCAGAGTAAATATTAGGAAAGGATAAATACAGTTCATTTAATTAAATACAGTGTGGGCCAAAACATTTAATTCATTTATGAAAATGCTTCTAATTCGAAATATTCCCTAACAAATTATATTATCAGTATGACAATTTAAGTGACATGTTTATTTATTTATTTATGTTCCTCTTTTGCTTTAATGACTGCATGCACTGGAGCTAGCATGAACGCCACATGTTTTCCCAAAACCGATGATCTATGTTATCCCAGCATGATTTGAAAATGTCCCAAAGAGCATCTTGTTTACAAAAGAATGAATATGGTCAATGTAACACAAAACTGTCAAGAAAACAGAATGTAGAGTTTAAACTGCTTTGCAAATTGTCTTTATTTTGTTATTACAAGAATTATTTTTGGCAGTTCATGTGAAAGTTCATGAAAGATGTTTAACAACTTATAGGCTAAAATAGAACGGAATAATGATTTCCAGATTTCCATCACGCACTTTGGCAAATACGTCTGCCTCTGAAGAAATACGGTCAGTTAATTTGCTGGTGAGTTCAGTAACAATGTTACGTACAAAATCTGAAAACTCCATTAGAATCTTTTGTTGCACATCAAGAAATGTATCAACTCGTTCCACAATGCTCTTAATTGCTCTTAGAACATTTGTATAATAAGCATTGAGAGAGAGGGCAACCCTATCAAGGATGTCAGAATGAATATTGTCAATAAATTCTTGTGACTTTTCAACAAACTGCTGGATAGTCTGTCCTAGCTTTTCAAGTTGTATATCAAAGCTTTCAAGGTGCTTCACCAAGTCCACAGTCCAGGTCAGGAGATTTCTTAGGCTACGCTTCACATAATCTACGATCCTGGCACCAGTTATGACTTCACCAGTGGGCGAGGTAATCTGAATTGAGCTAATGCCCTCACCGATATGAGTGAGGTATGCTTCCAGGATGTTGGTGATTACGGGAATATGCTGCTCCAGCACTGAAGCAACATCGCTGGTGATCTTCTTGTAGATCTCAGGCAAAGTAGCCTCCTCTATACCAGGCATTCTTACTTTGGTCTCCCTTACATACTTAATGGCAGCATCAAGTAGCATCTGGACGGTCTTCTGGGACTGAACAACATTTCTGAAGAGAACAGACAACTGGCTTAGCTCTGGGGCATGGTTGGAGGCAGTGATGTAGGCTTCAGTGATGGCGTTGACAAAAGTGTTCTTTAGCCGGTCTAATGCACTAAGGATGCCGTATTTCTCTGCAAAACCTGTTATTGTAGAGAAAATGATTGGCAGTCTCTCATGAAGTCCCAGAATCATATCATTGGGAGTTTGCAGGTTGTATGTAGCCTGGAGATGAAATTTCTCATTGCTCTTTGCGGCAGCTTTGATGACTAGGATGTCTACATCATTTTCTGGAGCGGACTGCAAAATGAATACATGACTTGTAAGTACACTGATACATTTAACTCATGGAAACTAGATTTAAGAACAAGACACTCTTGGATTGGAGAGGATACTCACAGCATAGCGGCTGTGGAGTCTTGCATGCAGCTGGGATGGAATTCTGCCTTGCAACTGAAATCCAAGAAAACCAGTGGAAGGAGTTGATACAGACACGCTAATGCCATCTCTACGGGCTGAATATCTGAAGTTGACATCAGTGAAGGATGGGCTTGTGATGTCCACATTCACAGTGTGGCTGCAATGAAAGAAACAGTTAAACTTGATGTTTACGGTATTTGATACAGTTTTCAAAAATGTGCCGAGAACGAACACTTAATTGATCCTAAAGGAATATTCTGGGTCAATTCACTTAGTAATTTTTTTCTTCATTTAAAAAGTTTAACTTCTTAAGAAATTAACAATAAATTTGAAACATATGTATAAAATCATGACCAGTCATGTGAGATGAAGAGCTCAGTCATATCAGTAACCTTATAAAAGCTCTTTAATCCCACATGCTCATGGGAGCAGCCATGTTAGCATCACATGACTAGCTCAATACTACTCGCTTAATCTAAAGCACTACCCTGTTATTGGATACATTCATTTTTGGATTAAAATAACCCTGTTTTACTACGGTGACTTTCTACGATGGCATTGGTAATTGAAAACTACTGCACGTTGTATTTAATGCATAGAAATCCAATAATTGTAATAATCTTGTAGTTTTAAAAACCTACCTCAGAGCTCTGGTTAAAACATTCTGAACGTCTACGTTTACTTCAGCATGTTTGAGAATTGCTTTAGCGGTTATGCTGGGCCCTTCATTTTCCAGGACAGCACTTAGGGAGCCTGTGGTGAGCGATCATAAATAAAACCAGGTGAAGGTCGAGTTCAATTGTCATCATTTTGATTGAACTAAACAGTGGACATGGGGATTATACATACTGTGTAAGTCATACTCCAGTATTACAACTGGAGATGTTGCAGAGGCCTTAAAATCAATCTTGAAATCAGGAGAATTGCCATCAACTTCTGCTGCTACATTTGTTGTGTACACAGGGGAGATCATTTTTGCAGTGTATGCAACCTTCTGTTTGAGAGCAGTCACTTCCACATCTATCTTATCATAGATGCTGACTTCACCAAGGGAACTTGGCTGAGACAAGTCGATTTCTACATCAGCCTTGAAGGAACTCAAAGGAGCTAGATCAATTTTAGCTTGCGCAGTATGCTTCCCTTTTGAGTTAAGATCTGCAATATTGACTTCGTTGTTAAAAGCAAGATTTAGCACAGCATACACACGGCTAAAAGCTGCCTCCAAGGCCAGGCTCTCATCAATATCAAACTCCAGCTTGAGAACTCCATGATTAACATTGCCATTACCAATGGATTTCAGAGTGAATCGCAGACCATCTGCATTTGTATACACGATGGCCTCATTGTTCAGAGCTCCCTTAACAATGAAACTATCCAGAAGTGTGTTATCAGTGGTTCCTTTTGTGGTAGACTCAATGGAGATGGAGGAAAGCATCGCCTCAAGCTTCAAGGTGTGCTCTGTATCTCCACTACCAACAGCCTTGATGACAGGAAGGTCAAAGGTGTGCTTGATCTTCAAGTTTGAAACTGCCTTTGGATGGACTTTGGTGTCGGCAGAAAGGTGGTGGGTAGCTTCAACAGTGAGGATTGGCAGAGTAATTTTAGACGTGGTGTCAGCAGACAATACAGTCTCATAGTTACCTATGTCCAAAGTAAGGGTACTCTCATGAGTACCCTCAATGTGGGCATTCTCCAGAGACAGAGAAGAGGCCAGTTTCAGTCCACTTTTTGTGGTTAGGCTGGTAGTTCCATCAAGCTTGGCCTTCAATCCCTCAAAAACAGAGGTAGTTGTAGCACCAACACGAATCACAACATTTTCTTCCCCATAAATACCAGCATTAGCATTTAGGTTGAGAATAGAGGACTTAAAAGATACCTCAGAGATCAAATTTCCCACTGAAGGAATAACGATACGGCCCAAATCAAAAATAGGAGCAAACCTGCTCTTCTGGTAGACAAGTTTGGCATCTAGATCTATGACCTGGTCAGTGGTGATCAAGAGGTGCTTGAGGCCAGTATGCTCGTAGAAGCTGATATCTCTTATTGCTGGAATCTGTAGGTCAATGACTGGCACAAACATTTTTGGAATAGTGATTGGAACTTTCAGGAACTCAAGATTGGCCTCACCATTGACAACAGCATAAATGCCTGTCTCAGATTTGTTATTGACTAATGTAAAGTTATGACTATATTTGTATTGGTTGAAACGGGCAAGTGCCACTGTACTGATATGCTGTATATCAGTATTGAGGGTAACAGCATAGTCATTCTGGAGGTCAATTTTGGCTGACAGATATTCATAGAGGCTGATCTTGGTATTACCCTTGTTCTGAAAGTCAATAACTACCTCACTAGGATGAGCCATGATGTTAACGGTATTAGAGAGGGAACCACTGACAGCTCCAACAAGCTCTGCGTCATGGGCTGCTTTGACTTCTACTTTCATGTCACCCAAGTGAGCCTTTCCAGATGCAACCACCAAACTGTTCTTGATGAATGGAGACTCGTTTTCAACTCGAGCACTGAATTCAAGGTGGCTTAGAACAACAGCATCAGCATTTACTGTCATCTTCATCTTCAGAACAGCACTATCAGTGTGACCAGTGAGAGTCAGCCTGGCAGTGCTAAGGTCCATGTCGAATTGCAGGTCACTCTTATGGGTGCCTTCATCAGAGAAGTCAGGTAGAGCAAATTTGCCATTGCCTTCATTTGCAACTGTGACGGTGATGGTTGTACCCTTGCGAGCTACAGCCTTTTGAGTCAAGGTGGCTTCACTAGTCAGGGAGAGCAAAGGGATGCTCAGCTGGTGGTTGTAAGATGTTTCAATAGCAAAAGACATGCCATCCATCATGCTAAAGTGAGCAATGTTCACCAAGTCTGCTTTGAAGGAAGATGTGGTGGCCTTAAGATGGGTCTTTGCTGATGCTTGAGAGTCAAATCCATGCAGAGTCAATGATGCCTGGTGGTCCAAAGCCAGAGAAATATGCGTTAACTTAAGGGTCTCAGAAACAATCACAGGGCTTATCTCAGGAATGGAGATCTGTGTTGTAGACTCCAGATTGTAATTCAGAATGTCATGGATTGCAGAGGTTCCTTGAGAGCTAATAGAAGCCATGAACAGAGGGTGTCTTTCTGAGGTTTTCTGGAACTCTGCAGAGGTTCTGACACTGTAGATAGGGCTACTGACTCGGACCTCACCATAGAGCTTTCCAAAAGATGGCACTACAAGAGCTGTGGGGATTGCAGGAAATTTGATTTCAGGGATCTGAAAAGGAATGTCAAGCATGTGCTCAGCACTGAACTTCGGGATGGCAGGAAGAGAAATTGCTGGAAGAATGATCTCTGGTATTGTGATGGCTGAAAACTCTGGCAAGTAGTTCATAGTGAGTTCGCTGAAGAACCCGTCCTCATCGAACATCTGAATGTCAAAGGTGGTGATAAAATTGATGAGCTTCAAAAGAATTTGATTGATATCTTCATACCTGATGGTGGTTGCAGGCACAGTGTAGAATTCCAGAATGGTGAACTCTGGAAGGTCAATCTGTGTTGGGAGATCAGTCGTCTTAAGTTTATCCAAGCTTATTTTCATGGTGGGAATGACCAAATCAGTGAGTGGGAAAGTAAAGGAGGGGATTTCAAACTCATCTGACTTCAGTGCAGAAACAACACCATTAATGATTTGCTTCAGTTCTCTGACAATTGCCTGATCACCCAAGACATTTTGGACCACCTCTTCAATGGCATTAAATGCATCTGTAACAATTTTCAAGACCTTGATGTAGATATGACTAACTTGCTGCAAGACCTGATACATTTCTCCTGTTAGATCCATGCCATCTACTCCTTGCTTAAGCTTCTCTGCAAGTGCCTTAATGTCATTCAGGGCGACCGTGTTGATGATGTCCTTCATGGTATTGAATGCATCTGCAACCTTAATTGCTCTCAGATCCTCCAAGAAAGCATTGAGAGAAGACAAGGCATAGTTTACAAATTCGCTGGTTGCTTTAAGTTTCTGTGAGATCTCAAGTGACTCAATCAATGAATTCAGTTCGGTGTTGCAGTTTTGGATCTTCTGGTTAGCCTCATCCACAAATGCATTATAGTCAAAGGACCTTACACTCTTAATAGCAAAGTCGAGTTGTTCATTCAGGTGCTCAATAACTTGTTTAACATCCTTTGTCTTCAGATAAATAATGGCATCATCCAAGGACTGGCTGATTGAAATCTGAATGTATTTGAAATTGTGGGCCAAAACCTGAACTGTTTCATCTATCTTGTATTGCTTGATGAGCTCCACAACTTTCTGAAGAACTCCTGTTATCTTTTTATCAACTTCATATTTCACAATGACTGCTCTCACATTTATGTGGAAAGAATTCAAAAGGCCAATGACGTCCAGTTCAGTGAACATCTGTTTTATAGCATCAACCACCTTGTTAATATCCTCTGTGGGAATTTGAGCCAGCAGGTGCTTTGTGTAACCTTGGATGTTAATTGAGCTGACAAAATATTTCACATCCTCAACCAATTTCGCCTTATCAAAGTTTGCAACTTCCTGTTTCAGTTGGGCCATAACCTGGTTTAGTTTAGCTTTGAATGCATATTGTTTCTCAAGATCATCCAGAAAGGCAAAACTACTGTCTTGCAGTTGTGTCATATCAATTTTCCTGATTACATCTTCGATGGCTTCAATGATAGAAGATATCAAAGCACTAATATCATATTCCTCATTAAATGCATTTAACTCCTTTTGTAACCTATCAACAATGGCATCAGAAAGGATTCCCTTGACAACCATTTCCTTTCCAATTTCCGCTACTTCATTTAAACGGTTGGCCATATCAATGACTAGTTTTTCAATAGCAGCCCTCAGATTAATTAGAGAGGCTTCTAGATTGTGCAGGTTTATGATATAATCATGGGATAGCGCTACCAAATCAGGTATGAACTGGACTGCTCTTTCGCTAAGATTTAGCTCATTCACAAAGTCACTAACATGCTTAGGTAAATTCTGAATTTTGGAAGCAATCTCCTCTCTATTGATGTGATCCCTCAGGGCCTCGCCCATGCTCACAAATGTTATTCTGATGCTGTCAATAATGACAGGCAAATTCTCTATGAAAGGCAGGTTGATTATATGGCTATCACTGCTTTTGTCATACTTCAGGAAGCCAGAGACTGAAAAGTCCTGATTGTCAGAATTAGCATTGTTGAAGAGACTGGTCAGCACCATTCCAGACACTTCTAATCCAAGTCTTTCTGGAGTATTGTAAGCATTGATTTCTTGATTGATGGCATGGTTGTTCACTTTAGACTTAACTGTCACTGTAACCGTTTGTTCAGAGGGGGTTAGCAGAGTGTCAGCCTTGTTATCAAGGTTTGTTTCAATGGCGACACCATTGTCTAGGTTATGTGTGGTTGAGACCCTGCATTCATGAGAATGAGCAATGGCAAGTGGCTCCGCTTTCAGGAGGAGTTTTGAATAAATCTGAGCACTCTGTTTTCCATAGAGGTTTATGTCACCATCAGCATTAGCAATGGCATCGATATTGAATTTGAAAGGAACAGCTGTACTACGAATGGTGGTGTCAAAGCGGAAAATCTTGGAGTTGAAACGAGCATCGTTATTAAATCTGACAGTAAGTCCTGCAATCTCCACTTCAGTGTTGTGGCTCATGCGAGTTCCTATAATTGATCCACTGGTACTGCACTTAGCTGTTGCAATCAGATCTGCATAGCTGATCTCATAGGTCTGCCTAAGATCCACGTCATTAGCGGCAAGCTTCACACTTCCAGTCAGGTCAGCTTTGTAGGGCTCTGCCTTGAGCTCTGCTTCATTGATCAAATTGGCATGCAAAGATTTTAAATTGTTGATGAATTTCAAAATGACAGTGTACGATTCCACTTGAAGTGAAATTTCATGCGAGTAGGATGTTCCTTCTACTACAGTGGTTTTGGCCTTGGAATTGAATTCTACAGATGACACTGAAGCAGAGAGGGAGTTGGCATTTTCAATTGCAATTCCAGAAAATCCACCCTTGGTGTCAAAGTTTAGGGAAACCTTAGATGCATCAAGGGCACCACTGAAGGTGTTTTCAAAACTCAAGGGGCTCTGCAGTGAGGTTGTGCCACTTGTGGCCAGGCCATCCTTGTTGAGGGTCAGCCTGGCATTGTGGGCAGCTGTGTGTCCAACCAGCTTGGCAGATGCATGACTTTGAATAGCTAGACCATTGACATCCAATGTTCCTGTGATAAGTGAGTGGATACGGTCTTCTGGATGGTCAGCAGAAGTCTCAATCTTAATGCTGACTGCTCCAAGTCCCACTCTTGCCTCAGCTGTGTTTTGGATCTTTAGGCCAAAAGTTAATGTTTTTGTATCTGATTTAAGAGCAAGCTGGGATTCCTTGAAAGTCATCTCAGCAATGTTTGTTAGGAGGTCTTCAGATGCAGCAGTGTTAGACAGAATGGACAGTTCCCCATTGGCAAAGGTGGCAACAATTGTGTTCTGAGCTCGAAGAGGTGTTGAATCTATTTTCAGTGAAGAATCAACCTTTGCCTCTGGTCTAAATGGGAAGAGTGAGACTGTTTGTACGAGAGCTCCAGAACCATGTACTTGACCTGCCTTATAGGATCCCTCCAGGCTTGAATCTCCAGAGATCTCTTCAGCATTTGCTCCAACTTGTCCAATGTGCTCCAGAGAAATCTGCACTCCAACAGGGCTAGTTACTTCAAACTTGCTGTTGGATTTCACACTGACTTTTTCAGCTATTTTTACTTCTTCTACAACACTGAAGCTAGCATCAAAAAGCTTGTGGTTGACTGCTGTCTTTACATTAGCCTTGAGAGAATCACCAGGTGTGACCTCAGCCAGTGCAGATCCTGTGGAAAAGAAAGAAACATACCTGAAAATCATGTGCATACAGCAATCGTATTTATTTTATTTATTTTTTAAAATTAATGGTTATTCTTTGTACCTTCAAACTTCACGGAGAAGAGCTCAACAGAACTTGCTCCAATGACTTCAACCTTAGCCGAATAGCTTGGGTGTGCAACAGCATCTCTGCCAGCAGACACAGCTGCTTCAAGGTTGTAGAAGTTGCTGCTTAGTTTGCCGGACACCTCTGCCATTCCAAGAGTAGGTACAGACAGTGACATCCTCTCAGGAATGAAGATCTCAGGAAGAGGAATGCCAATGGATGCAACATCAAGGCCAAGCTGAGGTACATTCAAGCTTGGTGTGCTGAGGGCACTGGGAAAGTTCAGATCTCTAGTGGACTTCCCACCCAGGGGCAAAGGCAGAGAGATGGTATAGTAATGCTGGCCAAAGTGATATTTAGCAGCAGCCTCTCTGTGTAAAATAAATAAATATGTAACTGAAAACATTTGGAAAAAGAAAAGTTGGCAAATATTGACCACAGTCAAAACAGTGATTTATATCACAAATTGAACGTACAAATTGAGGAACAGTCTCTCAGGAAGACTGACCACAGGCAGGGCGGGAACTCTCAAATTCTTCACATATGGGATATCAGCTGTATACAGCTTCAGGTAGGCATTTGAGGTCTGGAGGTGATAAAAGATTGTCCATCTAAACATTTAATACTCTGTTCTTTTTGAGCTGTACTTACTCACCTCAATATTTTCAAACACTAATTGGAAAAACAAGAATATTATGGGAATGTATTTTTATACCTCGACTGACTTTGAAAGAATATCATGGATATTCATCTCAGTTTGGCCAATCTGGTGTTCAAGAAGTTCATTGATCATGGTTTTGAAATCATCAGCGTTGGGAATGATGTTCTGTATTTCAGAACTGACATCAGACTTTACTTCAGCCTCGATCTTATCACCATCTAAGATAAAATGGAGATTTGATATCGTTTTTTAAAAAGCAATATTACAGAAACATTTAACTCGAACATTACTAGCCAAGTACCATATTTCACGATCAGCTTTTGAACAGATGAAACCTCTGGGAGTTTTAGGTCACTTTCAAGTTCCAGTGTCAACCCCTTAGCACGCTTCAAGCTTGTAGTCACTTTTGAATCAACCTGAAGAGAGGGGATGAGCAACTCTATCTCCAGCATAGCATCCTTCATGGCCTCAATTCTAGAAGAGACGGACAATTTTAACTCTACACGAGTGCAAATCCTCATCAAAAATGAAGAAACTTGGATTAAGGTAACAGTGTGCTTACTTTGCAAAAGAAACCACAGATACCAGGGGGATGTTTCTGTTGATGAGGTCAATCTGAATGGAATGTGTGCCTTTGCCTTTATTGTTAAGCTGCATCAAGGGGTCAACAGCACCAATTCTGAGTCTTGCCTCAAGTTCATAGTCAGGAATTTGCAGATCAGCAGAGACAGTGTACTTCTCTCTGTTGAACTTAAGTGTGGCTGTGGTCTCAAAAGATGTTCCTGTTAATAAGAAAATTTAATTATTTGTTTTAACATTTTCGTTTTCCAAGTACATTTTAACAGAGAAACACGCATTATTTTGTAAACCTGTCTCCTACCTTCAGCCTTAACGCCCACTGTCACTTTGTCAATCTTATCCTCATAGGAATAGTTGATGGTGGTAGTATACTCAGGGACTTCTCCAGTGGGGTGTAGCTCAATAGCAAATCTTATCAGAGATCAATAATGGATTAAAGGTTTGTTGAACATATCATATAGGGAACAAGGAAAATATTCTTTAGATAACAACATATGAATGACTTCCCCCTTACATATAGGGTGCAACACCACTGTAGATTGCATCAGAATATTTCAGGCTTGTACAGGACTTCAGTCCAAGGAGAAGAGGAATGCATTTTTCTGCATCAATAAGCTTCCCCTTGGCAGGAATTGTTATATATTTGGCACCAACAACAGAAACCAGAGAATTGCTGTATAGGGGAAACGATAACATAATTTAGCTTAAAAATGTGGGGGGTTTTTAATGTTAAGGACTTTTCTGTGTTGTCTGGACTGTATAGTATATTTCAGAAAAAGGAAAAATATCTTACGCCACACTGAGGAGCTTAATTGGGCCTTGAGGAGCAGGAATGGCAAGCTTGACATTGTTGTTGCTCATAGAGACCTTTGCTTTGAGGCCACTCTCATGATAGATGTTAGTGTGCATCTCCAGGCCAGAGTGAACATAGTCAGGGAAGTGAGCTCCAACCTCGGTCACAAACTCAATGCCAGCGGATGGCATGAAAGCGAATTCACTCTGTGGTGTAGACACAATAGTAGTCGTATCATACATTCTGACAAATCATTGAACAAAACTCTTGCAGAAGTGTGTTGGACTCACCATGCCTGGATTAAAGCTCAGCCCTCCTTTGATTCCAGGAGTAAATGTTCCAGACAGAGCAACTCTCAGTGGAAAACCAGGACCGGTGGGCAGATAGAACTCATTATCCATGAAGATGTAGTGAAGGAAAAGCTCATTGTCTGGACTAGAGAGCAGGCTCCTGATGAACTGTTTCAAAATATAATTTGAATGTTTTAGTCCATTTAATGTTAGATGAGATCTGTGAAGCTGTACTTACATCAGTGGGGATCATCTTCAGTAGATTGTCAATCATCTTGCCAGCAGAATAAGCCATGTCTTCCATATCCTTTGTTTTAAGATAGCCAAGTTCAGCACCCAAAAGTCTGAGGTACACCATAGCTTCAGGGGTGTCCTGGGCCTTTAAGTCTCTAATAAGTTTGTTGACATTATGGCTGATTTCTCTGATGATGTTCTGAGAAACCTACAGTACACAGAGGATTGTGAAATTTCTTCCAAATATCCTGATTCATTGATAATCAGACATTTTACTGCACCGAATACCTGTCTTTTTTTCCTTTCATTCCCCAATATTGGCAGTACGTTCTTCAAGACCTCTCTGACTTGGGGGGGTAGCTTGTCCGCAGCATAAAAAATGGTCTTCATCACGGTATCTGGGAAGAATCCACTTGGGCCAAAGAGGGCGTCAATAGTGGGTTCAAGTCCCTTACCTTCCATGCCAATCTGAAAACAGGAAAAACAGAGAACCATTAGCCATTGGGCACAAGACAGCATATTCATTAAACCTTTACAAGTCTTATGTACCTCAAACATGTCAACATCAAATCCAAAAGCATTCAATGTCATGTCTAGCATGACCTCCTTGGGCAGTTCTTTGGCAGACTCAAAGATCATATTTCCTTCTAGTGATCCAATTTTGTAGTTGCGAGAGAACTTTGTGGGATCCATTCCAATTTCGTTGCCTTGAAAGGCCTCCAGAATCTTCTGCCACAATCTAAGAATTCGAAGAAGTCCATTATTATCATTGTAGGCTGTGATTGGTTTCTTATTAAAATGACCTACAAACTAGTTCTGTATGCTCTATTTTATGCATACCCCAGGGTCTCTGGTGCTGTGGAGCTCAAGACGTTAGTGATATATGATATGAAAAAGCTCTTGGCCTGAAGATTATCCTCGGCATGGAGAGCAGTTGCCAACTGAGCAAGTTCAGCAGACTTGGGGTTCTTCATTAAGATGAGATAGGCAGCAACACGTTTCTGTATGGGTGCAGCTCTGTCCAGAACAACATGCAGGAGCACCTTTCTGCCCTGTAAGATACAGAAAACAACTTTAGATTGACATCAAGCCAACCATAAGTGATGTGGACCTTTTACACCTACATTAGTTACCTCCTCAGGTACAGAAGTCTGTCTGAAGACCTGGATGGCCGCCTGCTGGACTTCAGGGGATGCAGCCGGTTGGTTTATGCACTCAATAACAGCAGACTTCAAAGAAGGGCTTGCAGCTCCCATTGCAGCTCCCATGTTTCCAATGACCTGTAATATATGCAGTTTAGTGTAACGGGACAATTCAGGACAACCTACAACTGTCTATGGTTTTATTATAGACTTCAGAGTTGAATGGATGCGAACATACCCTCAGGGTCAGAAAGATGTGCTCCTGGTCACCTGTGCAATCGCCCATCTGCTCAAGGGCATAATCAGCCACTGCCTGGATCTCACGGGTGACTCCTTCAGCTTCATAGAGTCTTTTCACAAAGAAGAAAAGGGTGTCAATTGGATTGAAATTGTAAAAAGTTATATTAGTGAAATTTTGTCTTAATCTGAAAACCAAAATGGAATATATTCTGCCCCTAGAGGGAACACTGAATCCCCACACCTTCGTACAGCATTGCTGACAGCGTAGTATATGGGCTTGCTTGGCTTGAACTTGGCCATCTCCAACATTTCCTTTACAAGGACACGAGAGGGATGGGGCACAATTCCCATGGCATATACAGCAGCATCAATCTCTACTGAGGACTTGTCAAAGGTCCTGAAAATCTGCATAATAGCACTGTTGCATTCTGGGGTACCACACTGTAGCAAGACCTGGTAAGTCAAAGAGCGAGAGATCTCCAGGGCTTCAGGAACGGCAGCAGTCAGGGTCTCAGCATTCATCTTGCGGATTACGGACACAAGCTTGTGGGCCAGGTGAGCTCTCTTATGTCCATCGTTGGTCTTGGAAAGTTGAGCAAGTTCCTTCAAAACATCAAGAGCGACATCTTTGTCCTGAATTGGGCTCATGTCCACACTGCTGTCTACATGCAAGGGTTTCATGTTGGCCACATCTGAAGGAGTAGTAGCAGGGCATACAATGGTTAAAGACCTTCTGTTCATTGACTTTCTGTTTGATATTGCAAGCAAGTTATGAAGACACTTAAACCAAAGACAGATTCTCTTACTGTGGTCAAAGACTCTGTCGTTGTACTCAGTAACGCCCAAAAGATTCAGGGTCTGTTTGCCAATATTGGTCACTCCAGACTCTTTCCTGGTCATTATTAAAGTCATAGAGAAAAATACAGACATAAGTAAGTAACGATACACCAAAAGGAGACTTACAGCTACTTTAATAAAACAAAGTAATTTACTAACATGTAAGAGAAGGGCACTAGAACATGTTTCTCAGTGCAAGCGCCAGAGGTCATATGGTGCTTCTCATTGTCAAATTTGTAGTTGCAGGTCTGGGTGCTCCTGATCAGATGAGCCAGAGGATAGTGCTTCAGAAGAGAGAAAGACCAATGTTGGAAATGTCACTCCACCAGTCTACACTTTGGTTTTATGTTGAACTTTAATATCTCAGAGCTCACCATGCCAGTAATGAGGGCCAGGGGACTGGTGTGGTCCTTCACCGGTCTGAACTTGTCACATCTGGACAGGTCTCGGTTGAGGGTGATGTCAGTAGCAATGTCCTGTCTGGTGTTCACAATGTAGTCAGTCTTGCACAGACCATAGATGGTGGGCTGGATTGGAAATAGTGTCAAGTAAGTGGACTTCAAGTGTCTGTATTTAATTATACTTCAACATATGGTAAAAGGTCTGCACTTATATAGCACCTTTTTCACCTTAGCGGTATTCAAAGGGCTTTACACTGCGTCTCCTTCACCCATTCACACAACCATTCACACACCAATGACAGTACAGCTATCTAGAACTGCAAGGCGCTAGCCTGCCATTGGGAGCAACTTGGGGTTCAGTGTCTTGCCCAAGGACACTTCGGCATGTGGACTCATGTGGGCCGGGAATCGACCCACCAACCCTGCGATTAGAGGACAACCCGCTCTACTTCCTGAGCCACAGCCGCCAATACAACAAGCAATACAGTTATCATTCATCAGTATATAAACCGACCATGTCTTTGTTCTTTTCCTCCTCAAGCACAGGGACAGCAAGGGCAGAGATGATTCCTCTTTTGATGTTGAGGATGTTAATTAACTCATCTTGTTCAGGGAAGAGCTTGATCTCATTGTCTCCCTCAATGGTGAACTTCAGAAGATGCCTGAACAAAGAGAGACAGGCCTGTTGGGCACACACTACAACAAATGATAGATATTGCATTAAATTGTAGAAGATTTATGAATGCACGGCAGACATAGTATTTTGAAACTGGTCTACGTTTACATTTATACTTAAAGCAATTTACGGAACGTTCAGAGTATGTTTATCAGCTTTGAGAATTGAATCTGTGATCTTGGCATTTCTAGCACCACTTATTTATATTTACATTTACATTTATGCATTTGGCAGACACTTTTATCCAAAGCGACTTACAGAGCCTTTATTACAGGGACAATCCCCCCGGAGCAACCTGGAGTTAAGTGTCTTGCTCAAGGACACAATGGTGGTGGCTGTGGGGATCAAACCAGCAACCTTCTGATTACCAGATTACAATTTATGTGCTTTAGACCACTACACCACCACTCCAGTTATCACTTATAGGTGACCAGGTAGAAGACACCTACTTCTCCATTGCAGCTTTGAAGTTCCCAGTGCCATCAGCTGGCCCAAACACCGGGTTTCCATTGCCATCAACATCAGTCACTTCGCTCAATGTGCAGTCGGTGGTGTGCACAATGTAGCTGCATGGACCGGGAACCTCCATCTCAACCTAATAGTATATTGTCAAGATTTTGGTTTACTTGCCTGCAATGATGTAGGAGTAGAAAAACAGTAATAGATGAAATGAGGAGAAAACATACCTTGCAACTGGCCTTGGGACCATTGACCGCCCCATTCCAAGCATTCAGGGACTCAGTTTCATAGAAATATTCATACTTGTGGAAACTCTTGTACCTTTTGGCCACTAGGGGCAGCAAAGGAAGTTATTTAATGTGCATATACTGTACTATATATATACATTTGTCTTCAAAATGACTAAAATAGTTTAAAGTGTTGATGTATGTGTAGATTACTATTAAGATTCTACAATATAATTTCTAACCACGTACTCAAGCATGGTGCTCCTTCATCTTGAGCCTCTGTAATGAAAAACAAATGCAAGCCATTATGTTATCACATTTCGTTTAAACCATAGGCACTTGCATGGCAGTCTGTAAATCTATAGTCATGGCTAGAATTGTGCAAACATCCAAAAGTATGTCTTGGCTGATTCTGCATTGAATGTGGTCCTAAATCTTGTCAGTCATTACAAAGAAACATGGCATTCAGGAGCTTATAAAGTATGTTGAATTCATGCAAATTCATGCACATTTTTTATATTAAGATAAATGTAAAATATGAACCCAAATTCACCCTAGAAATTCCTATCTAGACTCATTTACATGAGATCCAAGGGAAGCATTCAGGAGAACAGGTCGACATAATATTTTGGGAAATGTTTGCATGTTAAAATGAGCGGTTGTAGAGGTACTTACTTGACAAGACGACAGTGCTCAAAAGCAGGACAACACAGAGCTTATTGTCCCACATGATGGGTTCAATGAAGCCCTCTCCTCAGGAGTACTCAGATGAGACTGCGGTCGGACTTTCAGATCTGGACTTTTATAGCCAACCCAGACTCAAGGGGTCAGGGTGAAAGTAAAATTTCAGACCCATTTCAAAGTTCACACCACTATCATAAGCAACAGATTTCATAAAATGAGACCATGATGTTCTAAAGGTAGATAGCATAAACTGACTTTCTTTGTTATCTTATGCAGATTAGGGCTAAAAGGTAATTTTGGTAACGGGAGCAGAGATTTGTATAGCGAAGGTCAGATCAAAATGTGATTTTAGTGGGACCTCGTTTCTTCTTAGACTCTTAACTTATTACATGAAAACTTTAACTAGTGTATACAACAGATCTTTGCATGACAGGACAATTACAGTTGACCTCATTGTACATTTAAAGTGATTTTAATGGCACAATTGGACAGTCTTAAACCCTGCATGGGCGAAAAATTCATACTATTAAATATGCAATCATGCTCTTTATGTTCCCATTGGTCTCGTCCATGCTAACCTAGATCATACTATCAAGCGTTGCTCAATCTATAGGTTGAGATAGGATGGGGGCAGGTACTGAACTGGTTTGATAGGGAGCTCAAGACTCAGCAGAATCCCTTATTACTTAACAAGGACTTTGTGACAAACGGTAAGTCAGAGGGTTTCAGGACAGATGCACCTGCATACATTGGTCTTTCCTAATACAAGGATATTGAAAATTCTAAGGGAATAAATAGACCGATTGAAACGAATGTGGAGATTAATTAAATTTCAGTGGATATACAATATATATTGCGTAGCATAGTAGATGGGCTTGCTGGCTTGAACTTGGCCATCTCCAACATTTCCTGTACTAGGACACGAGAGGGATGGGGCACCATTCCCATGGCATATACAACATATATATATATATATATATATATATATATATATATATATTTACAATTAATTCAATGAAAATCTTCTCAAAAGGCAAGACTTTGTTTGAATAATGACTTAATAACATCCTCTTTTGTTTTGAGGTTAACTCTTTGATCCAGTACTTTGAGTAAAATGAGGGTGAGTGGATGATGATAAATAAAATGTACATTTTTTGGGTATCACCCGACAACTCAACAAAACAAGTGTTTTTGTCCTCTAAGCTTATACTCTGGTGCACTTTTGGGCTGCTACCTGCAATATTTACACAAGCTCACCAGTCACACATACTGTGGACTAATTTAAAGAAATCATTTTTTTCAGAGAAATGCCCAAATAAAAAAATAAAAAATGACTCCAATTATTCCTAAATAATTTTGCATGTTTTTATCTTACGATAAACAGAAAAGTTTTTTGAAAAAAAAAATAAACTTTGTGAACACGTAATTCTGGTTCTACCTATGTTATGTTTTTCTCTATCACATGTAATTCTGGTTCTGTTCACCCCATCTCCCTCAAAATAGTGTCATTTTATTTATATAATTTTCTATTTTCCCTCTATCACATTCCATCACAATACACAGATGTGAACTGTAGGTGGCGCTCTAACACATTCCATCACAATACACAGATGTGAACTGTAGGTGGCGCTCTAACACATTCCATCACAATACACAGATGTGAACTGTAGGTGGCGCTCTAACACATTCCATCACAATACACAGATGTGAACTGTAGGTGGCGCTCTAACACATTCCATCACAATACACAGATGTGAACTGTAGGTGGCGCTCTAACACATTCCATCACAATATACAGATGTGAACTGTAGGGGGCGCTCTAACACATTCCATCACAATACACAGATGTGAACTGTAGGTGGCGCTCTAACACATTCCATCACAATACACAGATGTGAACTGTAGGTGGCGCTCTAACACATTCCATCACAATACACAGATGTGAACTGTAGGTGGCGCTCTAACACATTCCATCACAATACACAGATGTGAACTGTAGGTGGCGCTCTAACACATTCCATCACAATACACAGATGTGAACTGTAGGTGGCGCTCTAACACATTCCATCACAATACACAGATGTGAACTGTAGGTGGAGCTCTAACACATTCCATCACAATACACAGATGTGAACTGTAGGTGGAGCTCTAACACATTCCATCACAATACACAGATGTGAACTGTAGGTGGCGCTCTAACACATTCCATCACAATACACAGATGTGAACTGTAGGTGGCGCTCTGACACATTCCATCACAATACACAGATGTGAACTGTAGGTGGCGCTCTAACACATTCCATCACAATACACAGATGTGAACTGTAGGTGGCGCTCTGACACATTCCATCACAATACACAGATGTGAACTGTAGGTGGAGCTCTAACACATTCCATCACAATACACAGATGTGAACTGTAGGTGGCGCTCTAACACATTCCATCACAATACACAGATGTGAACTGTAGGTGGCGCTCTAACACATTCCATCACAATACACAGATGTGAACTGTAGGTGGCGCTCTGACACATTCCATCACAATACACAGATGTGAACTGTAGGTGGAGCTCTAACACATTCCATCACAATACACAGATGTGAACTGTAGGTGGAGCTCTAACACATTCCATCACAATACACAGATGTGAACTGTAGGTGGAGCTCTAACACATTCCATCACAATACACAGATGTGAACTGTAGGTGGAGCTCTAACACATTCCATCACAATACACAGATGTGAACTGTAGGTGGCGCTCTAACACATTCCATCACAATACACAGATGTGAACTGTAGGTGGAGCTCTAACACATTCCATCACAATACACAGATGTGAACTGTAGGTGGCGCTCTAACACATTCCATCACAATACACAGATGTGAACTGTAGGTGGCGCTCTAACACATTCCATCACAATACACAGATGTGAACTGTAGGTGGCGCTCTAACACATTCCATCACAATACACAGATGTGAACTGTAGGTGGAGCTCTAACACATTCCATCACAATACACAGATGTGAACTGTAGGTGGAGCTCTAACACATTCCATCACAATACACAGATGTGAACTGTAGGTGGAGCTCTAACACATTCCATCACAATATACAGATGTGAACTGTAGGTGACGCTCTAACACATTCCATCATAATACACAGATGTGAACTGTAGGTGGCGCTCTAACACATTCCATCACAATACACAGATGTGAACTGTAGGTGGCGCTCTAACGGAGGTAAACATCCCGATGAAGTGAGCTGCCTATGGTGGCAGAAGGCAGCTTACAAGATTTAGGAAAAGAGCCAATGATGTCATCAGAGTTATTAAAGGTTATCATCACTGCTATAAGAACAACTGAAAACTACTGTTATTAATTGTGTTATTGTCTATTGTACCACCTTCTTCCTTGCCAACGGAAGACCAAATTGTAAATGATAATGTGTGTTAAATGGGCCATTTTTGGTGTCAGTAATATTAGAATTGGTTGGAAATCTGGCACAGAGAATAATCAATCAAGTTTGTACAGCAGGACTTTGAACAAATAACATTGACAAACATTTATTTGGAAATATACTGTTCAAAATGTAACTTAACACACAGACATTCGCTCTTTCACACTGTTATTGATTTATTTATTGTGTATTTGATGACTGTTTATGTACACACCGAAGCTGGTCAACCAATACAAATATTATAACATAGTTGTTATGCCACTGATATTCTTAAACAGATCATCTTATCTGAAGTACCGGAACTTAACCTTGGCTCTCAAATGAGCTTCACCCGCTTCCCTCCAAAATACAGCTTTTAGTGTCGTCCCACAGTCATATAAACACAGAAATGACTCAAATAACACAGAAATGGGGGTTTAAAAATGTTCGTAAACATGGATCATTTCAGACTTGAGAAATGATGGGGTTAAAAAAAGTCAGAAATGTATTTATTGTTCCATTTAAAACTGGAAATAAAGTTTTCGAATTTTGAAGAAATTAAAACAAAGATATTTTATAATGTAAAATATCGCATATTAAAGATTTAGCTCATTTTCTAGGTCAGATTTTCTTGCTTCTTCCATTGAAACACACAAGACTGAACATGCTCTAATCATGCTGGAGAACACGATCATCGGGTTGTCAGCTCCGGTGCATGCTGTCAGATACTAACAAATATCAAGACATTTTCAAATGTAACATTTTGATCAAAATGTTACGCTCACAATATAATTTGTAACGCAAAATAGAACCTATTTTAATTAGTGATCATAGACTTTTGGATCTCAGAATAACTTAACAAGAAAAGGTGATTAAGAATTGGGCATTCCAATTTGGAATTGGCATCTTATCATGTGACTTGTTGAGCGCGTTACCGTGGAGGCTTCACGCTATTCTCCGCGGCATCCACGCTCAACTCACCACACGCCCCACCGAGAGCAAGAACCACATTATAGTGACCACGAGGAGGTTACCCCATGTGACTCTACCCTCCCTAGCAACCGGGCCAATTTGGTTGCTATGGAGACCTAGCTGGAGTCACTCAGCACGCCCTGGGATTCAAACTACTGAACTCCAGGGTGGTAGCCAGCGTCTTTTACCACAGAGTTACCAAAAAGCAACAAACCTTTCAAAAGGTGATATAAAACATATTCCGGGTTCAATACAAGCTAAGGTCAATCGACAGCATTTGTGGCATAACGTTGATTACCAAAAAAAGTATTTTGACTCATCAGTCCTTTTCTTTAAAAAAAAGCTAAAATCTGATACAGCAGGAGTGACGAGTCGAAATACATTTTTGGGGTATTCAACATGATGCCACAAATGCTGTCGACTGAACTTAACTTCTATTGAACCCGTAATATTCCTTTAAAATTTTTAAGCTGGTGTTCCCAGCATGCACTAGGCTTGAATAATTAATGAGCTTAACATACATAACTAAACAAACATACTGTATGTTTCAGAACTCAAAACTTCCTCCTTAATAGAAAAGAGCATTTATTTTAACCAATCTGCAAAAATGTCTCGTTTGGAATTCGTGGAACTTGTGACATCACAAGGACAAAATACATCTGCGTATGCAGAGCCTGTTTTCCTGTCATTGCGCCCTTGGCCCCGCCCACTGGATCTCAGTCAGTCACACAGGTGAAGAGAAGCGAGATGGGCCTGTCATGAGAGATTCATCCAAAGTGGACATAGGACACTTCATATGCCTGTTTGGATTTAAATGTTTTTCTACATAAACATGCACAGACAGACATCTTTGACCACTTGATTGTCAAGTTACAACTCTGAAGCGGAGAAGCTCTCTGTGATCCAGCTGCTGCCCTGCAGTTCATATATTACTAAATTATGACTGTGTTAATGCAAAAAGTAACACTAACATCATCAGTGGACCTCAGGAGAGATAATTCAACTATAAAAAAATTTAATTAAATTAAATGTACTCCCTCATTTTAATCAATATTATCTAATAAAGTTAAGTAGATCTTGCTTAATTTTATACCATTAAGATTTACTTTTTGTTTAATTGTGAAATAAAAATTAAAGCTACACTGTGTAACTACACTTCGGCCCTCTAGTGGTTACAAAATACAACTGCATGTGTCTTTCTGAAGAACATTGTTTTGGTAATGACGCAAGTCGTATTTCGGCTTCGCTCCTCTGCGCGGATGTGGTTCGAGGCACTGGTGTGCACACGAATACAGGACACGAAAATTCAAATAAATAACGAAAGGAAAAGACACGTCATCTGAAAAGATACGTGCCATATCTTATGACTTATTTGAAACACTGATGTTTTGAAATAAATGACGTTGCAAAAGTTAAGCAACATTTGTTCACATTAGATGATGTCATTGTTACCAACCAGTGGTCAACCTCATTTGAAGACTCACATGTGCTTGACAAGCCTAGAAGCCATTGTAAAGAAAGGGCGGCACGGTGACACGGTGGGTCAGGGGGTAGCACTGTTACCTCACAGCAAGAAGGTCTCGGGTTTGAGTCCCAGCTCAACGAGGACCTTTCTGTGTGGAGTTTGCATGTACTCCCCGTGTTTGCGTGGGTTTCCTCTGGGTGCTCCGGTTTCCCCCACAGGTCCAAAAACACTCAGGTTAAGTGAATTGGAGACTCTAAATGGCCCCGTATGTGTGAGTGAGAGTCCTCCAGCCACTGGGGGGTGCCTTAGGAGGGCATCCGGTGTAAAACTGTGCCAAATGAAATATATGTGAATATATGATGCCATAGTATAGTGTGAATGTGGCGGTTTTTCTTGCACTCTCTCATTAATAACATTTTGTTATTTTTTTTAACCAAAAAAAAGCTACAATATGTGATGGGTTGCCACGGTAATCAGCAAGGTGTCTAAACCCGATTCAGTGACCTTTTTATAGAACATAACAATAAATAAAAACATGCACGACTCAAACTAAAAGAGGGATGTGTTTAAACACTGTGTTTGCATGAGATCAGTCTGAGGTTTAGAAAAGATGCTGTTCAAATTATTGCGTGCTGAGAAAGACAAACTGTGAGAGTGCACAGGGTTGCCAGATGCCAGCAAGGTTTTCCAGCCCAAAACCTCGTCAAAAACCGCGAGAATGCACAAAAAAACGCCTTGTTTCTCCTTTTAAACACATAATCAATCATCTTTAAAATTACCCATTGGTCCGTGTACTTTTGCGTCCATTCGTTTTTCCTTTTTTAACCCGTAATTGAAAAACGAAAAATGAACCGTTGTTGTATTTTTAAAACGCAAACTGTACGTTATAGCCGACACTATAAATGCTGCGCAAAAAAAATAATAATAAAAAAATAAAAAATATTGACATATTTTCAGATTTTTGTTTATGACTTTTTGCCCCTTTATTAAACATTTTAAAATATTCACAAATTAATATGGAAAAAATGTGGATTTTACTGGTTTTCTAAGGCCAAACCCGGAAATGATATTTTCCCCACAGTGCTGAATGAGAAGAGCCTCATACAGAGAGGTGATTTAGGGTTTAAGTGATTTATAGACTAATAATAATAAATGTGTCTGAAAAAATACAGAGGCATTTTAATTGTTTATTAATAAACTTGTGTTTTCTAAATCAGTGTCTTTCCCACTCTTTCCTGTAACTTTTTCTATATTTTGCCCGCTTTGGCATATTGGCACTGGCAGTGTCAGTCAAGTTTGAAAACCCCGCGAACTAGGGGAGGGCGGTGCCGGCGTGCGTGAGGTGAGCTGAAGGTAGTGGGAGGGAGTGTCTGTTGTGAGTTTAGGGGGCACGTGCACGTCAGTGAGACGTGTGTGTGTGTGTGTGAGACGTGTGTGTGTGTGAGACGTGTGTGTGTGTGACGTGTGTGTGTGTGTGTGTGAGACGTGTGTGTGTGTGTGTGTGTGTGTGTGTGAGACGTGTGTGTGTGTGTGTGTGTGTGTGAGACGTGTGTGTGTGTGTGTGTGTGTGTGTGTGTGAGTGTGTGTGTGTGTATGAGTGTGAGTGTGTGTGTGTGTGTGTGTATGAGTGTGAGTGTGTGTGAGACGTGTGTGTGTGTGTGTGTGTGTGTGTGAGATGTGTGTGTGTGTGTGTGTGACGTGTGTGTGTGTGTGTGTGTGAGTGTGTGTATGAGTGTGAGTGTGTGTGTGTGTGTGTGTGTGTGAGAGATGTGTGTGTGTGTGTGTGTGTGTGTGTGACGTGTGTGTGTGTGAGACGTGTGTGTGTGTGTGTGTGTGTGTGTGACGTGTGTGTGTGTGAGACGTGTGTGTGTGTGTGTGTGTGTGTGTGTGTGTGTGTGTGACGTGTGTGTGTGTGTGTGTATGAGTGTGAGTGTGTGTGAGACGTGTGTGTGTGTGAGACGTGTGTGTGTGTGTGTGTGTGTGACGTGTGTGTGTGTGTGTGACGTGTGTGTGTGTGTGACGTGTGTGTGTGTGTGTGTGTGTGTGTGTGTGACGTGTGTGTGTGTGTGTGTGTGTGTGTGTGTGTGTGTGTGTGTGTGTGTGTGTGTGACGTGTGTGTGTGTGTGACGTGTGTGTGTGTGTGACGTGTGTGTGTGTGTGTGTGTGTGTGTGTGACGTGTGTGTGTGTGTGTGTGTGTGTGTGTGTGTGACGTGTGTGTGTGTGTGAGACGTGTGTGTGTGTGTGTGTGTGTGACGTGTGTGTGTGTGTGTGACGTGTGTGTGTGTGTGAGACGTGTGTGTGTGTGTGACGTGTGTGTGTGTGAGACGTGTGTGTGTGTGTGTGTGTGTGTGTGTGTGTGTGTGTGTGTGTGTGTGTGTATGAGTGTGAGTGTGTGTGAGACGTGTGTGTGTGTGTGTGTGTGTGTGTGTGTGAGATGTGTGTGTGTGTGTGTGTGACGTGTGTGTGTGTGTGTGTGTGAGTGTGTGTATGAGTGTGAGTGTGTGTGTGTGTGTGTGTGTGTGAGAGATGTGTGTGTGTGTGTGTGTGTGTGTGTGACGTGTGTGTGTGTGTGTGTGTGTGTGTGTGTGTGTGACGTGTGTGTGTGTGAGACGTGTGTGTGTGTGTGTGTGTGTGTGTGTGTGTGTGTGTGTGACGTGTGTGTGTGTGAGACTGCTGCCTGCTGAACAGGGTCGCATAAAGAAGGATCTGAAGTGCCGGTGTTTCGGCTACAAAAACCCGCTGAACTGATCCAATTTTTATCCACCCGCCCAAACCCATTTTTGCCCGCAAAATATATTGCAAAACCGCCCAATCTGGCAACCCTGAGTGTGCAATCAAATAGATTTCTGATATGTACTGCTCCACGTTACCAAAAGGGAGCAGTCTTGAGCAATGCACAGACAGTCATATCTCAATATCTGCCTGTCTATCCTTTTGTCAGATTAAATAGTGCCATAAAGTCCGAAAGACTTGTGCAGTAGATCCGTATTCATCTGAAGTCATGCAAAAGCTTTGTGTTTACCTACAATGTGCAACATGTCCATCTGTCTTCCTCACAGTCATTTCTTACACAAAAGATCTGTGGTTGCACCATTGCACATTATAAATGGTGACACCATGGAACTGTTTGATGATAAATGACCTCATAGTGAATCATTGTGCTGTGCAATGGAAGAGGCGGAGTGTGTGTGTGTGTGTATATGTGTGTGTGTCTTTGTCTAGAGTTACACAGCTGTCCAGAGACATGGGCGGAGAGACTTCCATAGACTTTCCAGACTCTAGAAATATGTTTGTGTGTGTGTGATTGAGATTGGGAGGGTCTACAAGTGCAGTTCCAGACTTCTCAATGAGCTCTGCAGTCCAACTCTCACAGTACACACTCGCAGCAGCATGCCGAAGCTGTTTAGCAACGCTGGATTTGTACCCCCCCAAGAGTCCTTCAGTGCAACCTCAACACAGACACACGCAGACGAAGAGAAGACGGGACTGAACGAACGAGAACACATGCTGAAGACACGGAGCAATCGAGGATCGTGGGGTGCGAGCCAGTGAGACCTTAAAGTAGGGGTTGGCTTAGTAGTATTGGCTATTTTTGGATAATCCAGTGCATTAAATACTTTACAGCTGACAGATGAAACCTCACCTCATTTGATAGTTTTCTTGTTTTACTTGGAACTGGATGGATGCAAACTAAGAGATAAGAGATCGGTCGTAAAGATTGTCATCTAGAAGACTCTAAACTCTGATAGGATAAGCCACTTATCAATATAATATGGAAGAGGCAATGTACACACATCTGGGACGGCACATCATGCGACATTTACAGTCATGTTTGGGACACGTCTCGCTCTGTATTTTCACATCACACACATTTCTTTGCGTGTAAATAGCGTAAAGCGGTCCTGCACACTGATAGCCGCGCTGATATATTTACAACAGTATAAATGATTTAAAAAGGATGCACCGGTTGACATTTCTACGATATATTTTGCATGATATATACTAGTGATAGACTATTGATTCGGCTATTTTACGATATCGGCCAATGACCGTGTTCGCTTGTTAACTCCGCCTAGTGTCAGTTCCAATATCTACCAATAGCTTTGTCAATGGATCTGTTTTCAAGGCTTTTATTTTCAAATTTGTACGAAGCAATTGTTCGGTTCACTTTAAAAAAAACGGTGTGCAAATCTGATTTGCTGTCGTTCAGTTATAAGTATATATCGCCATTTATTTCCGCCATCCTGCTCTCTAGATAACGTATCGCTATCGGTCGCCAACTAGCATATACCGTTATCCTGGCTTGCTCTACCCTACGATGGCAAGACTAATATGTGAGAGCTGCTTCCAGTGAGAATCGCTAACCAAGAAGCGGGTGACCAAGAAAGAGACGCGAGACTCCAGTGGACCTCTCGGAAGACGATGAACAAGTGTTTGCTGTTGCGAGTGTGCGTTCTGTTGTCCCTACTGTTTTTCTGCGCTCACGTATACGTGGAGTTCAATGGCTTTTGGCTGCAGGTTTGGAGGAAGAGGCCCGTTGGACCCCAAAAACAACACTCATATCACAAGGGCGTTCCCACGGCAACTGACGGTTTGGGCGATGTGGGGCCCACGTGTTGCCCGCCAGAGAAACATCACAGAAGGGTAAGAAGAATCGATCGCATACGGTCATGATGTCTCGGGATAGCGCACCCAGAAATGACACCTCATGTCCATCTAGGTCCTAGCGTGTCTAGCATGAAAGCGTAACTCCTTATGATTCACAGCTGAACAGGTCTATAACAAAATAATCACAATATATGTGACCTGCCCTGAGTCACTGTGACCCATAAACACATTTCGAGTTTTATGCACTAAAGTAAAAAAAAAGCATTGAAATGATCATATTGGATTATAATTTTTCTGAACATAAAGGGGGAAATTGTGGATAAATGTTGTGCTCTGTGATGTCATACAGTGGCAGTTTATGGTGACCACCTCTTCAAGCTTCAAAAGAACACAAAAGTATCATTCAAACCGAAATCGAATGTATTATTAAGTGTAAATGTTCACTAGCCGTTGATCTCCTGTGTGCTTACATGATAGGACATGAGAGCGAAAGTTCACGCGGCGACATTGGGGCATTCAAGTGAAAAATCGTTTTGTTTATCTAACAAAACTAAAGCAACAACAGAAAACAACAACATGGCTGCAATCAAAACAGGGAACAGAACTTACTAAACACATCTGAAGAATTTGTAGTTGAAGAACTGATGCATTTCTATGCCCAGCCTTGTTTTTTGTAACTTTTTCTGCCAGCAGTGGGGGGCAGTGGTGGCTCAGTGGTTGAGGTTCTGGGTTACTGACCAAAAGGTCGGGGGTTCAAGCCACCATGAAGATGCCACTGTTGGGCCCTTGACCTTATCTGCTCCAGGGGCGCCGCCGTATCATGGCTGACCCTGCACTCTGACCCCAGCTTAGCTGGGATATGTGAAAACTAATAAATTTCACTGTATATATGCAAAAAACTGTGTGTATAATGTGTGACCAAAATAAAGGATTCTATTCTATTCTATTCTATTCACAGTGGACGTAGTTACCCAAGTATTGCTGAAATTAGAAAACAAGCAATCGATTGAATGTACTATCGCTAGTCATGGCTGGTTAGGACAAAAACTCTGATTACCACAGAAAATGTACCTTTTATCGCATGTTGTTTGCCATCAGGTTCGGACACAGTGTGACTGTGGTGTCCTGTAGCTCCTCTGTGTTTCTGTTTGATTTCAGAGTACTCAAAAAAATAAGGCTGGGCATAGAAATGCATCAATTCTTCAGCTACAAACTCTTCAGACATGTGTTCTCTGTTTTGTGTGCAGTTGTGACTGATCACTGTGGAAGACCCGCTTTTAGATAAACAAAACGTGTTTTTGCTTGAACGCCCCGATGTCGCGAGGGGGCTGTTTGAACGGTTGCTCTCGTGTCCTATCATGAACGCACACAGGAGATCAACGTTCAGTGAACATTTTCCCTAAATAGTGTTTCTCACCAAATCTTATTGTATGCTTTCATAACAATCATGAGCCTCATGAATAATTAATTAGACGTCTGAATGATACTTTTGCGTTCTTTTGAAGCTTGAAGAGGTGGTAAATTGCCATTGTATGACATCACAGACCACAACATTTATCCACAATTCCCCCCTTTATGTTCAGAAAAAGACAAAGTCATATACGGTTATAACAACACGGGGGTGAGTAAACAATGACTCTCCTATCAGATCGTTATGGTCAACGTGTAATTGTCATGTTTTAGAAAAAGAGAATCTGTACTTCGGAGAAACACTCCATAATTATGACATCACACACATAGCTTGACCCCAAAAGCCACTTTTTAAAGGGAGGGTTTATAGTTGCTCAATTGGAACCATATGAAGGGTTTAATTACACTGAAACGAACGTTACTCGATGCATTCGGCATAACTTAGATCGAATGCCAGAGAAGACCACCTGCAAACAAATGGAGATAAACTCTTGATTTGAGAGTGAATTATTTTAAGAGAGAGAAGAGAGAGTGATATGAAGCAAGCACAGATGTGTAGGAAACCATGCCTGGGATTACGGTTTGTTTGGGTGAGATTATGAAATAAAATAAAACAGACGCTGATGTTGGTGAGAGTCAATCCAAAGGCAACCACGCATGGAACGATGGGAACATCCACCCGCAGAAGGGAACGTACCCAAACACTTCACAATCACATTCAAAAGACACAAACTCAGGCCGCAGAATATTTTGATAGCACACTGTTGGTTTCCAGGCAACCGCTGTAATATTATGAGATATTTGGGTTAATGATATTCCGGCACATTCCAAGCTTTTCCCTCTTTTTCCCTCTTATCCTATAAATGTTTCAGTTCTAGTGTTTGCTATCAGCTACTTATAACTCACTGTATTCAAATTAGAAGTATTTGTTGCATGTGTGTTAACAGTCAGTGTTTCTAGGGTTCAGACTCTTGGCTCCGAGTCCATCCGCCTGAAAAGCGGCAGCTGAGAGGATATTGAAAATTGATTGAAACCAGCTGCACGAGATTTAGCAGCTAATTCCTCCATGCGCTGGAGAGACAAGACCCCAAATCTCATCGAAAGTCACCACAAACGCCTGATGACTGCCAGAACTGCGTTTACTAGAAGTGAAATCAGAAGCTAGTTTTATTTGTATCAAATGGACGAATGCAACAACCGTTAAGAAACTTTGAAATGGGCGAACAGTAAAAGACTGCACAACCCGGTGCATCTCTGTTCCCAAACTAACCAGGCATTTGACTAATGTAGAACAGGGTTTGTTTGACATTTGTAAGAGGAACGAATAAACAGACCTAAAATAGCCACAGCGCTTTGGGATCTGGAGGTATGTTCAAATCAACACAGCTGATGCGTGCTACACATCTGCTCGACTCTTGTGTGCATGTCTGGAAATGAAAGATATTTGCACTTTTGTGTAGAGTCCAAGATGGAAGATCGACCTGGAGCCCTGGGCCACTGAGTCACACAGTCTGGAGGAGGAAGCGAACAGATTCATCCAGTACATCTCTACACCAAAGGTAATATCACAATCTCTCACTGACTATTGCTCTTAAAGGTGAAGTGTGTCACTGTGATCCACTGGTACTTTGACTCGCTGACACTTTCAAAAACTGCCTGTTTGTTTGAACGTCTCGACTTCCGTCTGACTGGTGGGACCATCTGTTTGTCCAACCAATGGAAATCAAGGGCTGTTTTGAAAACAGTGTTTATTGTTGGCTTGTCACATTGTTGCCTAACACCTTTTGAAACTGGCGCAACCCCCTTTTGGAGTAACCCCACCCCCATTTGGAGTAACCCCACCCCCTTTTGGAGTAACCCTAACCCCATTTGGAGTAACCCTAACCCCATTTGGAGTAACTCCACTCCCATTTGGAGTAACCCTAACCCCATTTGGAGTAACCCTAACCCCATTTGGAGTAACCCCACCCCCATTTGGAGTAACCCCACCCCCTTTTGGAGTAACCCTAACCCCATTTGGAGTAACCCTAACCCCATTTGGAGTAACTCCACTCCCATTTGGAGTAACCCTAACCCCATTTGGAGTAACTCCACTCCCATTTGGAGTAACCCTAACCCCATTTGGAGTAACCCTAACCCCATTTGGAGTAACTCCACTCCCATTTGGAGTAACCCTAACCCCATTTGGAGTAACCCCACCCCCTTTTGGAGTAACCCTAACCCCATTTGGAGTAACCCTAACCCCATTTGGAGTAACTCCACTCCCATTTGGAGTAACCCTAACCCCATTTGGAGTAACCCTAACCCCATTTGGAGTAACTCCACTCCCATTTGGAGTAACCCTAACCCCATTTGGAGTAACCCTAACCCCATTTGGAGTAACTCCACTCCCATTTGGAGTAACCCTAACCCCATTTGGAGTAACCCTAACCCCATTTGGAGTAACTCCACTCCCATTTGGAGTAACCCCACCCCCATTTGGAGATCTTACACCTACTTGTATTGCTATAACTTTTCTAACTGCCCCTACACAAAGAGATCTGGAGACCCCAAATTCGTTAATTTGCCACATTATTTTCACATGCAAATGAGCTTTATGGCGAACTCTTCATTGTTGCCACATGTTTGCTACAGAAGTGTTTGCCCGAAGTGGAATATTGTTAATTGTTAAAAGGTTTTCTGCAGGTAAAGCACTTCCGGTGAAGAGCTGCAAACTCCAGGCAATAATTTGCGGCAAGTTTGCCAGAACTCGAGATTTCTGTAAGGGTGATCAGACTTGGTTTACACACAACAGATGATAAAAACTAAAAAAAAAACTCAGACTTACATTGACAGAATGTTCAAATGGGACAAAATCATCATCACGTGTCAAAAATACAAATGTAAACAAACCCACAGAAGGCCTTTAATCTGCTTTAAGATGCTGTCTCTCTCTCTCTCTCTCTCTTTCACTCTCTCTCTCTCTCTCCCGCTCTCTCTCAATTCAATTCAATTCAATTTGCTTTATTGGCATGACAAAAGTACATTTTTATATTGCCAAAGCATTTTACAAAACAACATACAAAATAATTTGGAACAGTTGAATTAGGTTTGAACAAGTACATATATATATAAAAAGGAAAAACATTGATTATGAACATTATGATTAATTGTTACTTTAAAACTAATGAACTATATAAAGTGAATGAAATGTTATGTACATGCGTGTAGAGAGGTGTGTGTTACTTGATGTGTTAGTTCTGGTTGCTCCTCAGGAGATGACAAGATGCCACAAATCTTGCTGCTATTTTTGCATAGCAGAGTCTCTCTCTCTCTTTCGCTCCCTCTCCCCCCTCTCTCTCTCTCTCTCTCTCTCTCTCTCTCTCTCTCTCTTTCGCTCCCTCTCTCTCTCTCTCTCTCTCTCTTTCGCTCCCTCTCCCCCCTCTCTCTCTCTCTCTCTCTCTCTCTCTCTCTCTCTTTCGCTCCCTCTCTCTCTCTCTCTCTCTCTCTTTCGCTCCCTCTCTCTCTCTCTTTTGCTCCCTCTCTCTCTCTCTCTCTCTCTCTCTCTTTCGCTCCCTCTCTCTCTCTCTTTCGCTCCCTCTCTCTCTCTCTTTTGCTCCCTCTCTCTCTCTCTCTCTCTCTCTTTCGCTCCCTCTCTCTCTCTCTCTCTCTCTCTCTTTCGCTCCCTCGTCTTTCGCTCCCTCTCTCTCTCTCTCTCTCTCTCTCTTTCGCTCTCTCTCTCCCTCTCTCTCTCTTTCTCACTCTCGCTCTCTCTCCCTCTCTCGCTCTCTCTCTTTCGCTCGCTCTCTTTCGCTCTCCCTCTCTCTCTCTCTCTCACTCTCTCTCCCTCTCTCCCTGTCTCTTTCGCTCTCTCTCTCCCTCTCTCTCTCTTTCTCCCTCTCTCTCTCTCTCTCACTCTCTCTCCCTCTCTCCCTGTCTCTTTCGCTCCCTCTCTCTCTCTCTCTCTCTCTCTCTCTCCCTCTCCCTCTCCCTCTCTCTCTCTCTCTCACTCTCTCTCCCTCTCTCCTTCGCTCTCTCTCTCCCTCTCTCTCTCTCCCTCTCTCTCTCTCTCTCTCTCTCTCTCTCTCTCTCCCTCTCCCTCTCCCTCTCTCTCTCTCTCTCACTCTCTCTCCCTCTCTCCTTCGCTCTCTCTCTCCCTCTCCCTCTCCCTCTCTCTCTCTCTCTCACTCTCTCTCCCTCTCTCCTTCGCTCTCTCTCTCCCTCTCTCTCTCTCTCTCACTCTCTCTCTCTCTTTTGCTCTCTCTCTCGCTCTCTCTCTCTTTCTCACTCTCGCTCTCCCTCTCTCCTTCGCTCTCTCTCTCCCTCTCTCTCTCTCTCTCACTCTCTCTCCCTCTCTCCTTCGCTCTCTCTCTCCCTCTCTCTCTCTCTCTCTCTCTCTCTCTCTCTTTTGCTCTCTCTCTCGCTCTCTCTCTCTTTCTCACTCTCGCTCTCCCTCTCTCTCGTTCTCTCTCTCGTTTTTGCATTTTGTTATTAAGCTTTTTAAAACTTTTAGACAAGGTTTGGTCAAGCCAACAAAGTTTCTCTCGTCAAACGTACCTATCTAGTTATTTTTGTAATTCCATGTTGTGACGCTAGTGCCACAGAAATTGCTCGCTTCACCTTTAAAGGAATAGTTTTTCAAACCTGTATGACTTTCTTTCTTTCTTTGGTAAAACACGAGTTGTTAAGGCTTATTCACACTAAGCCTGAGATGATCTCTAGCTATATGAAAAGCAAACGCACTCCCGAAAAATAGGTTGGAGCTTAACGGAAAATTATTTGATTCCAGTACAGTACAAGTGCCTCCAATTGAACCTTTATGTATTTATGCATTTGTTTACTTGATACAATTGGAATATCATTTCTTGACTCTGTTCACACATGGAATGTGCCATTTTCTTTATATAATTTTGGTTTTATTTCACTTTGTTACTCTTGTTGTGTTCCTGGTCAAAAATGACCAACCATTGAAATGTGAGTGTTCAGAAGCATCACAGTCCTTGAGATGAGCACATAAACTGGCGGCCAAAAGTTTGGAATAATGTCCAGATTTTGCTCTTGTGGAAAGAAATTGGTACTTTTATTCACCAAAGTGGCATTTAACTGATCACAATGTATAATCAGGACATTAATAATGTGAAAAATTACTATTAAAATTTCAAACAAATTTGCAGAACTTCAAAGAGTTCTCATCAAAAAATCCTCCATGTGCAGCGATGACAGCTCTGCAGATCCTTGTTATTCCAGCGGTCCGTTTGTCCAGATACTCAGGTGACCTTTAACCCCACACTTCCTGTAGCACTTGACCTTTCACCCCATACTTCCTATAACACTTGACCTTTCAACCCACACTTCCTGTAGCGCTTGACCTTTCACCCCACACTTTCTGTAGCGCTTGACCTTTCACCCCACACTTCCTGTAGCGCTTGACCTTTCACCCCACACTTTCTGTAATGCTTGACCTTTCACCCCACACTTCCTGCAGTGCTTGACCTTTCACCCCACACTTCCTGTAACACTTGACCTTTCACCCCACACTTCCTGTAGCACTTGTATAACAGACCACAAAACGGCGCCGCGATATGCAGAAAAGGACAGCGAACACCCCCCAATAGCACCATAGGAATCCATTATTCAAAAGCTCGTTCGCAATTCGCGCTTGGTGTGAATAGGCTTATTTGGCAGTATGTTAAACTCAGTCACCATCGACTCAGTCATTGAATCTCCTGAATCTTTCTATATAGAGTGAAAGTGAACGGTCAACCACTGTTGTGTGTGTGTGTTTGTGAAGGTGTCATGTGACAGCCCTTTGTCTGGGCCGCCAGTGTTTGACAGAGAGCATCATGGGTCGTGGGTTCTGTGTTTGGACGGCAAGTTCAGTCTGATGCGACGCATCATTTCTAAACACTGCAGAGTGTATTCTCTCAGGTGAGTCTCACACACATAAAGGTTGTAAATAGACTTGTACATTTACTGACTCAAGCGTGATATTCCAGTCTCTCCTTCAATGCAAGTCTATGGGGTTTTCCCCCAGGTGAAAATGGTAAAAGTGCTCTAACAACACACATGATTTGAGCACAAACACACTGAACATTTAATACGTACCGTGAGTGGTTTGAACAAATCCTCTGTGATGCAGCACATGTACGGACTGTACATTACACACTTATATAATGGAGGTCATGTCGGGACATGTGCCATAAATCATACCCTCAAGCTTTCCTGTGTTTTACTGCTTGAATCAGCAAGTCCTGTGTGTGTGATAACACTGTCTACAACGCAAATGAGCAGCGTGGAAACCAGATCACTTGCATTATAATGGACAATTTGACAAAACCGTCCACATGGCGAATGTTTAACAGTTTCTGTGAGATTCTTGCCATGTGGAGAAAAGTGTCCAGCTGTTAGAATAGTCATATCTCTCACCTCATGATAAAATCAAACCTCATTTGCATACATACAGTGCTTATATTAATATAAGAGTTTGCTCTATTGGCTATTTTAGATGTTTACATTGACATTATTTTGACCTCAACTCTCATTTACAGTCATGAAATTCATTTTCAATTATGTAAATTGCATGAATATTAAAGTCAGTATAAATAATACTATGTATGCAGGGATTTTCATGGCTCAAAATGAGGCGGAGCTGGACTGGTAATCTGGCATACCGGGCATTTTCCCGATGGGTCGACGCATTTTGGGGTCGATCAGGGGCGGACTGGCCATCTGAAGAACTGAACGGGACGGCGGGTCAGCCGCGATAAGCTAATATGAGCCGCCATGTTATGCAGAACGGACCACAAAACGCAGCGATATGCAGACCCCCCCCCCAAAACCCGGGAGACCTCCAGGCCCGTAGACAGGGACGGTTCGGGTAGTTCGAACCAAAATTAGTCGTGCAATTTCACCAAATCACTAGCGACTAGACTTAGCGCATGCTTGCGCAAAAATACCAAAGCTACATGCCCACTGACTTAGCGCTCATGACCTAAAACATACCGCTAGTGCTCCTAAGATTTGTTTTCAGAGAGTATATCTTAAATTCTCACAATATTGTTTTTTCTTGTTTTAATCATAAAGCTCATTAAATTACGTTAGATTTCATCTTAAAATAAGATGAGCCGAGTGCGTAATTCTCTGAAAACAAGTCTTAATTTCAATGCAAAGAAAACGTATCTTGTTTAAAAGATCTTTAGGATGTTTTTACTGGGAAACTGGATTTTTTGCATTCGAAAATGATTGAAATTCACCCCTTGTTTATTTAAAAGAGGGAAAAAAGCACAAATCTGTGTTGCGGTGAGACACTTACAATGGAAGTCAATGGGGTCAATCCATAAACGTTAAAATACGTTTAAAATGTTAAAATGCCTGGGTATCTCAGCGAGTATTGACGCTGACTATCACACCTGGAGATGTGAGTTTGAATACAGGGCGTGCTGAGCACGCAACCAAATTGTCTCCTTAGCAACCAAATTGGCCCGGTTGCTAGGGAGGGTAGAGTCACATGGGGTAACCAAATTGGCCCGGTTGCTAGGGAGGGTAGAGTCACATGGGGTAACCAAATTGGCCCGGTTGCTAGGGAGGGTAGAGTCACATGGGGTAACCAAATTGGCCCGGTTGCTAGGGAGGGTAGAGTCACATGGGGTAACCAAATTGGCCCGGTTGCTAGGGAGGGTAGAGTCACATGGGGTAACCAAATTGGCCCGGTTGCTAGGGAGGGTAGAGTCACATGGGGTAACCAAATTGGCCCGGTTGCTAGGGAGGGTAGAGTCACATGGGGTAACCAAATTGTCCCGGTTGCTAGAGAGGGTAGAGTCACATGGGGTAACCAAATTGGCCCGGTTGCTAGGGAGGGTAGAGTCACATGGGGTAACCAAATTGGCCCGGTTGCTAGGGAGGGTAGAGTCACATGGGGTAACCAAATTGGCCCGGTTGCTAGGGAGGGTAGAGTCACATGGGGTAACCAAATTGTCCCAATTGCTAGGGAGGGTAGAGTCACATGGGGTAACCAAATTGTCCCGGTTGCTAGGGAGGGTAGAGTCACATGGGGTAACCAAATTGGCCCGGTTGCTAGGGAGGGTAGAGTCACATGGGGTAACCAAATTGGCCCGGTTGCTAGGGAGGGTAGAGTCACATGGGGTAACCAAATTGGCCCGGTTGCTAGGGAGGGTAGAGTCACATGGGGTAACCAAATTGGCCCGGTTGCTAGGGAGGGTAGAGTCACATGGGGTAACCAAATTGTCCCAATTGCTAGGGAGGGTAGAGTCACATGGGGTAACCAAATTGTCCCGGTTGCTAGGGAGGGTAGAGTCACATGGGGTAACCAAATTGTCCCGGTTGCTAGGGAGGGTAGAGTCACATGGGGTAACCAAATTGTCCCGGTTGCTAGGGAGGGTAGAGTCACATGGGGTAACCAAATTGTCCCGGTTGCTAGGGAGGGTAGAGTCACATGGGGTAACCAAATTGGCCCGGTTGCTAGGGAGGGTAGAGTCACATGGGGTAACCAAATTGGCCCGGTTGCTAGGGAGGGTAGAGTCACATGGGGTAACCAAATTGGCCCGGTTGCTAGGGAGGGTAGAGTCACATGGGGTAACCAAATTGGCCCGGTTGCTAGGGAGGGTAGAGTCACATGGGGTAACCAAATTGGTCCGGTTGCTAGGGAGGGTAGAGTCACATGGGGTAACCAAATTGGCCCGGTTGCTAGGGAGGGTAGAGTCACATGGGGTAACCTCCTCGTGGTCGCTATAATGTGGTTCTCGCTCTCGCTGGGGCATGTGGTGAGTTGTGCGTGGAGTGTCCACACGTGCTACGTCTCCGCGGTAACACACTCAGCAAGTCATGTGATAAGATGCGCGGATTGATAAATTGCTAAATGCTCACAGGGTTTACGGCATTATGCTGTAATGCAACTAAGTTGTAAAAATGCATATAACTTAAAATAGAAACGTGATTATTTTACCATTTACGGATTGTCCCCATTCACTTCCATTGTAAGCGGTATATACTGGATATATTTATATATATTGGTAGTGGTGGTAAATCAATATTATGCCACCAATGCTGTCGATTGAGCTTATACCTTAAACCTGGTCAAATCAACGCACCTCTCTGTTTCCTCTCTGCAGGTTGGGATTGGAGGATGATCATCTGGAGCGGGTTTTAGCGGGTTTAGGGTGTGAAGTTCACTGTTTTGATCCCAGTATCAGAGCGGCTCATCTCCAGGACTCACACATGTGGCTCCACCGGCTCTCTGTAGACTGGAGGGACCCGAACCCGGCGGTACCGGCCCAGAGACTGCACGGCAACACCAAGAAACTCGCCACCATCCTCAATGACTTCGGCCACAGACAGGTGAGTGTACATCTGGGAAAAACACAGGAGACACGGTGCCATATTCCTAGTCTTTTGAAGTCACGCGCTAGATTTGTTAATCTATTACCACTGCAGGATGCATAAAGGAAACGAGTGCTTGCAATGCATCGGCCAAGCATTTGCATCTGTGTTTGCGTACATGAAATAATGATGTTTCTGGCCGGACGCACAAGCTATTCATTTAGGTAGAAAAACGGCCAAACCATTCAAACGAATGCAAGTGAACTCACTTCAAAGATGCAAACAAGCATTCACAAGTGCATGTCTGAGGGATGTTTCTGTTTCATCGACACGTACCATTCAACACGGCTAACCTCCGTCTTTACACGTGCTCTCGAGCGTTAGTGATTCATGACTCTGTTGTGACCTGTTCTGTTCTTAGAGAATGCAAAAAGGAATCAAGAGGGATCATTTCTCAACCGTCTGTGCAACACTTGCTAATGAATTCATAATGCACTCATAATTATGGCTGCAGATTTAATAGATTTATGACTCATGCATATGTATGGACTGACTTAGCCAAAGGCACTAAGAGTGCTCTGAGAATTTGGCATTAAGTGCATTTAACTATAATGAGAAGAACTTTATGCCCACGTACACATTGCAACGTTTTGGGTGTGAAAACAACATTAGCCCCTCAGAGACCCGCATCATTGCATTATTGCAACTTTGTTTAAAGCAATTAAGTAACTAAAACTACACATAAGAAAAGACACTCTGAACTGCATGTATCGTTTTTGGCGGGAATAAAAATAGCAGCTTGCTAAAGTTACACAAAAAGCTCACGGCTACTTCACACAATTGATTTTGGAACATGTTTAGCAATATTGCAAACCATTATTTGACCTGAGGTATTTTCTTAACCCTTCAATGGTAATGGTCATTTTTGACCGAAATAAATTCTCCTCATTTAATCAAAATGGTACAAGACTTGGTGGCTTTTCCTCCATCTGCCCTCTGAAGTCTAAGTGGGTGTAAAAAAAAATGGGAAAGACAAAAAAAAAATACACAAAATTGGCCAAAACAAATTACTTTTTTTCTTATTTTTAATTATATATATATATATATTTATCTCTAGTTGGAAAAAAGGCGGCTCCGAAAAACTACTTTTGTTTTCTTCCCAATCATGTCAACTCTAACGGCGTAAAACTTTGTGTTGATTCGACAAAGTAATCAAAAGTTACAACATTACAAATATAATTGATCAGTGTCCAAAAACATCTCCAAACAAATAAAAGATAATAATTGTACATAAGAGCTAATTACACATGCAAACACAACAATGACTAAAGGTTTGCATAGCATGCAGACATGATTTTAGTCATGAATGAGTTTCATTCTGTGTCATTTGAGGCATCATTGAGTCTGTTATATATTGTGTTTGCTGCCATCTAGTGGAATAAAAGTAGACTTTTCAAAGTGAGAGAGTGAACAGAACCAGAATTACATGTTTACAAAGTTAGAACAGCAACAACAACAACAAAAATGTGTTTATAATATTATAAACACATGCAATATTATTTATGAATAATTGCACGAGTATTAGGAGTTAACTACAGGATGTTCCTGTATTTTACGGGGCGGGTGGTGACCTTACTGACAATCCCTGGTTCCCATCCACATTCATTCAATGGAAGAGAGCAGCCTGGACATTCTGCTTAACTACTGCCCTGCAATCAATCACCTCATAGAGCACCGAAGTTCCCCAAAGGAGTGGAGCAGTTTAATTCGACAGATGTTTCATCAGTAAATATTTAGTTTTTAATTAAGAGCAATCTCAAGAACAGGTGCTTCACACATATTCCGCCTCCATTTTTTAATCAGAAATCAAACTGGCGTTTGTAGTTGCCCGCTGCGAGCACAGATTGCAGCGTTTGAGGCATTTGGCATCAAGCTGTAGTTCCTCCATATGGTGGATATCTTTCCCTTACAGTCTTCCACAGAAAAGCACAAGAACTGATGTGGGATATTAGCACAGCGCAAACGGCGTCTCCTGAGAGATGAATCGAAGTTGGAAGAAATAGAATGAGGGATTGCATGAACGGAGAGAAAGTAGGACACTCTCTTTGAGGAAGAGCATTTGAAAGGTGGGCCGTGCAGATGACTGGCCTGAATTACAGCGAACACCCGTGGGAGCTGAAGAACTAGAAAACCAGCATGAAACTCATCAACCTCTCGGTGTCTTTGCTTCTGGATATTTTCCTCTTCATCTCTCCCACTTTTCCCCCTGCAACACCCTTAAATAAAACTACTTGCTCATGCAAAAGTAGCCATTCGCGACCACGAGGAGTTTTGGGGGGGTCACGGTTGCCAATTTAACGACTTTGGCGACTTCCCATTAGAAATAGTTGGAAGCACTGAGAGTGGAGCTTGAGCTATCGATGCAAACAGATTTGCTTTCTTCATTGAGCAAATGCTGTGCTAACATAACAGTTACTAAACTACACTCTGTAGTGCTTCCAACATGCATGTAATTAGCATGCTAACATTCACTAGTTAGCACGTACAGAAATAAGATGTTTATTTGGGTTACAATGACACATCCTCTTTTCTCCCCAATTTGGGATGCCCAATTCCCACTCCTTAGTAGGTCCTCGTGGTGGCGCAGTTACTCGCCTCAATCCGGGTGGCGGAGGACGAGTCTCAGTTGCCGCTGCTTTTCAGACCGTCAATCGGCGCATCTGATCACGTGACTCGTTGTGCATGACACCGCGGAGACTCACAGCATGTGGAGACTCATGCTACTCTCCACGATCCACACACAACTCACCACACGCCCCATTGAGAGAACCACTAATCACCACCACGAGGAGGTTACCCCATGTGACTCTACCCTCCCTAGCAACCGGGACAATTTGGTTACCCCATGTGACTCTACCCTCCCTAGCAACCAGGCCAATTTTGTTACCCCCATGTGACTCTACCCTCCCTAGCAACCAGGCCAATTTGGTTACCCCCATGTGACTCTACCCTCCCTAGCAACCGGGCCAATTTGGTTACCCCATGTGACTCTACCCTCCCTAGCAACCGGGACAATTTGGTTACCCCATGTGACTCTACCCTCCCTAGCAACCGGTCCAATTTGGTTACCCCATGTGACTCTACCCTCCCTAGCAACCGGGCCAATTTGGTTACCCCATGTGACTCTACCCTCCCTAGCAACCGGGCCAATTTGGTTACCCCATGTGACTCTACCCTCCCTAGCAACCGGGACAATTTGGTTGCTAAGGAGACCTGACTGGAGTCACTCAGCATGTCCTGGATTCAGACTCACGACTCCAGGTGTGATAGTCAGCATCAATACTCGCTGAGATACCCAGACCCCCTCAGTCTTGTATCTTTATCTTTTGTTTGATTATCAAATAAATTTAGCTTCAAATCAAAGTTTTAAATGTTATTATTCGCCTCAGAGTTGGTTGATTCGGTTTATAGCTTACAACTCTTTAATGAAGGATTCGATTACATTTCTATGTTAGAAATTATTGTGAAAATACTTCCGGAACCAAGAAGGCTGAAAGAGTTGCGCTCTATTGACAAGCATTTACATTTGACTAATTGTTGACGTATTTATTTTAAACTGGGATACAAGAATTTTAAAAGGGAAGAAATAAATGCATTAGCTTTAACATATATAAATATATTTGATACATCTTGAATAAATTACACCACCACTTACATCTCTCTCAGGTGGACGTGTTGAAGGTGGACATGGAAAGTGCAGAGTGGAAGATTCTTGAGAATCTGATTCTCGAGGAAGTGTTGGACTCAATCGGCCTGCTGCTTCTCGAGGTGCACCTGCACTGGGCGGGGTTCGAGGTGGGCGGAGACGAGCCCTCAGTGGTCCGCTATTGGTTCAGCCTTCTCAGGGAGTTGGAGCGGGCTCACTTTCGCCTCTATCACATGTCCAGCGACCCGACGAAACCACGTCTGTTTCTACACAAAAACCTGCAGAACGCAAGCAGCTCCTACATATTGGGATGGGTGAATACTCGGTTTTCACCACAATGATAACCATCACCAGACAGTTCAGATATCCTGAAATAATCAATCGGATGATTGATCATTATGATTGAATAATGTCACACAGTGTGAAATGGCTTTTACCCAAGATCTCTTTGGGATCGTATCATATAGTCTGACAAGCAACAGTCGTAAAAGACAGTCTCGGAAATGTTCGGTTGCAGTCCTGCAGCGTTTATTATACAGTGGATATTTAATGGTATATATTATAATACATTCTGAGACTATCAGCCTAAGTAACTGTAAAAAAAATAAATCTAATTATTTTATTTTTTTTCTGATTTGCCATTATACAGTATATTTCTGGGTGTAAATAAGGCGGCTCTGAAAAACTGCTTTTATTTTGTTCCCAAACATGCCACCTGTATCCGAGAATACATTTTATGTTGATACGACAAAGCAATCAAAAGTTTCAACATTACAAATATAATTTCTCATCGTGTCCAAAAGCTTCTCCAAACAAATAAAAGATAATAATTGTACATAAGAACTAATTACACAGGCAAACACAACAATGACTAAAGGTTTGCATAGCATGCAGACATGATTTTAGTCATGAGATTTCACAGAATGAGTTTCATTCTGTGTCATTTGAGTCATCATTGAGTCTGTGTTGTGTATTTGGCGCCATCTCCTGGTGGTCATATGTAACATTGTGCTTCATGTGGATTATCTAATGATCAATACATCTGATTATCTTGTGTGTGGACTCGTTTGAAAGATAATCATCTCATTCAGTTTCATTCTGTGCCATTTGAGTCATCATTGAGTCTGTGTCATGTATTTGGCACCATCTCCTGGTGGTCATATGTAACATTGTGCTTCATGTGGATTATCTAATGATCTATACATCTGATTATCTTGTGTGTGGACTCGTTTGAAAGATAATCATCTCATTCAGTTTCATTCTGTGCCATTTGAGTCATCATTGAGTCTGTATCATGTATTTGGCACCATCTCCTGGTGGTCATATGTAACATTGTGCTTCATGTGGATTATCTAATGATCTATACATCTGATTATCTTGTGTGTGGACTCGTTTCAAAAATAATCACCTCCTCTAAATAATATGTCATATTTTATGTTCCGTTTATTTTTGTGAAGTTATAAGCAAAAACGCGGCATATAAGCAATACCAACATAATTGTGAAAGACACATACTTAGATATTACTCGCTATATTTTTGTCTGTGATTAAAATACATGGGCTGATTGTATTTTTTGTCTTTTTAAGAGCGTTCCAACAACATGTGACACATGGATATTTGATGAATTTTGTGTTTTTACTGATTGCAAAAATATGTACAATGCAATTTTTTTCCATAACCAAAATGGAACACTTCTGATTTATCTGCAGACTTCATACGTTCAGTTTTGGTCATAATGTCTACATGCATTGTAAAGTAGAGCTTCTAAACTTTCAAACGACACCTATTTTGTGTTGATCAAGACTGGAGATTTTATTACACGGGCCCATCTGTGCTTATAGGTTTAATTGTCATTTAAATATTGTCACAATGCTAAAACTTTTAATGCTCCTAGAATAGTTAATAATTCATATACAACAACAACAACTGATGGGTTATTTAGGGTGTTTTTACACGCTGTAATTCTGTAATAAATGCATGTTTTTTACAGGATAAGAACACATCCTTTAACACACAAGCCTTTAATGAGAACATGTCTCATCCGTCTGGTTTTATCTGATGTTCTTGAGGAACTCTCTCTCTCTCTCTCCGTTAGCTTGATCAACATTCCTCATTCATTCTCACGAGCTTTTATCATGACAACCGACCAAAGATATCAGGAAGACTTTTAATTAAAAAATACTTTCAGGGGGAAAATATAATGGTATGAAAAGGACTGCAAATAAAGGACTTTGCAGTGGTTTCTCTCTCTTTTTTTTGTTATGAAGAGATGGGGATAAATGGGATATTTTAGACAATAATCATCTGTTTGAGTGCTGAAAGAATGCACACACTCTAAATCAGTGTGGTGCATGCTAATAAATAATCAGTTTAATATCACGAAGACATTTCCAGCTCACAACAAAAAGATTATTAATATTTGTTCTGTTGTGACATTATTTAAAATGTATAAAAACACATGGACAGGAGAAATAAACTACAGAGATTTATTATCATCAAAATAGACACTGAAACACTGGAGATGCAGTTAAAGTTATGCTTTACATCTTCAATCAAGATAAAACAAACAAAAAATGACATTAAAAGTTCACAGCCTGCATCCACAACAGGTAAAGTCTCTGTTGTGTTTGCATGTGTGTGTGACTGGATACCAGCCCAATAAACCCCACCACATCAGTGTTAAAGATCAGCTGACAGTAACAGTGTGGTTGAGGATGAAACTTGAGAATGAAAAGAAAGATTAAAAAAATAGCAAATGGCCTAAAATGCCTGTAAGTGTTCGTCGTTTAATCCCAGAGTTTGATCTGTCCGTCCCAGCCACAGGTGATGACCTTTGAGGTCTCGCGAGGATGCCAGAGTGCGCTGATGCAAACTTTATCATGCGCTTTGATCCGGTGGTACAGTTTTGTGGTCTTCCAGTCCCAGATATTCAACTTTCCATCAGCATCACCAGATACAACATAACTACAGGAGAACACAAGAGAGAGAGCACAATATAAACAAGTGTTGGAGAAGTCACTTGCCAAGCTACAACTGCTCATAATGAAAGAAAAACCTTTTTTAATTTAAGTTGACAAACATTTTAGCTACTTATACTGGCAAGAAAAAGTATGTGAACCCTTTGAAATGGATTTTCACTGCATTAATTGGTCATAAAATGTGATCTCATCTTCATCAAAGTCACAAGTATAGACAAACAATTATAATCTTTCATGTCTTTACTGAACACATTTCATCAAACATTCACAGTGCTGTGGAAAAAGGAACTAAACACTTGGATTTAATAACTGGTCGATCCTCAGTTGGCAGCAGCAACCTCAACCAAGCGTTTAGCAAGCACAACCAATCTGGTAGCTGCGGATTCGACCTGCACAACGTTCAGAAGGAATTTTGGATCATTCTTCCTTACAGAACTGCTTCAGCTCAGCCATATTGTTATGCGGTCTAGGCACGAAGCAGCCCCAAATCATGATGCTCCCTCCACCAAACTTCACTGTTGGGATGATGTTTTCATGTTGGTATGCACACACTGCGTGTTCTACCCAAACAACTCAACCTTAGTTTCATCAGTCCACAAAACATTTTCCCAGTAGTGTTGTGGAGTGTCAACGTGGTCTTTGGCAAACTTCAAGCATGCAGCAATGTTTTTAGAGGAAAGCAGCGGCTTCCTTCATGATGTCCTGCCATGGACACCATACCTGTTTAATGTTCTCTGTATAGTAGACTCATGAACAAAGATGTTAACCAGTTCCAATGATTCCTTCAAGTCTTTATCTGTCACTCTAGGGTTCTTTATTACCTCTTTGAGCATTCTGCGGTGTGCCCTTTGAGTCATCTTGGCTGGACGGCCACTTCTAGTGAGAGTACCTATAGTACTAAATCAGCTCCATTTATAGACAGTTTGTCTAACTGTGGACAGATGAATATCTAACGGACACTTCTAGTGAGAGTACCTATAGTACTAAATCATCTCCATTTATAGACAGTTTGTCTCACTGTGGACAGATGAATATCTAACGGCCACTTCTAGTGAGAGTACCTATAGTACTAAATCATCTCCATTTATAGACAGTTTGTCTAACTGTGGACAGATGAATATCTAACGGTCACTTCTAGTGAGAGTACCTATAGTACTAAATCATCTCCATTTATAGACAGTTTGTCTAACTGTGGACAGATGAATATCTAACGGTCACTTCTAGTGAGAGTACCTATAGTACTAAATCATCTCCATTTATAGACAGTTTGTCTAACTGTGGACAGATGAATATCTAACGGCCACTTCTAGTGAGAGTACCTATAGTACTAAATCATCTCCATTTATAGACAGTTTGTCTAACTGTGGACAGATGAATATCTAACGGTCACTTCTAGTGAGAGTACCTATAGTACTAAATCATCTCCATTTATAGACAGTTTGTCTAACTGTGGTCAGATGAATATCTAAACTCTTCCAGATAACTTTATAACCCTTTCCAGCTTTAGGCAAAGCAACAATTCTTAATTGAAAGATCTTTTTGCGAGGCATGGTCCACGTCAGTAGATGCTTCTTGTTAATAGTAAACTCAATTTTTAAGTGATTTTGAAGTGAAGTCAAAGTAACACTAACCCACACCTCCAATCTCATTCATTAATTGGATGCCAGGTTTGCCAACTCCTGACTCCAATTAGTTTTTGTTGATGTTGTAAGGTGACGGAGAGTCTGAGATACCCCTCGGGAGAACAAAGGCTCTCATGAGAATCAACATTTGAACTGTCTCTTGCATATGTAACAAAGCGGGGAAAACTGTAAGGTGACATCGAGTTTGGGCTATCCCTCCGGAGAACAAAAGGCTCTCATGAGAATCAACATTTGAACTGTCTCTTGCATATGTAACAGCAAAATCAGAGACACAGCCAGCAAGGCCTCACTTCCACCGTCTGATTATCTTCCTCGACTACCCCCCTCTACTCCTCACTCAGAACTCACTAAAAACCTATACAATGTCAAGTGTGTACAAAAAAGAAACTATAACATGTTTGATATCATTTTAAGTGTCTCAGTGTGTCTGGTAAACTGGTCTCATCCTCCCAGCTATAATGAAAAGCTAAAAGAAGTTATAGAATATGAGAGATGTAGTGTGCCTCTTAAAGGTGTGCCCTCCCCCAGATCCTGTATATGTAAATGTACAGGAACCTACTCAATGGGGAGCCAAATCTAATTAGAAGGACAGACACCACCATTTGGTTAGCCTATTGAATTATCTGGGTATTTAAGGAGATGTGGCACATCGTTCGTGGCTCTCTGTAGTCAGACGATCCCGCACAGTTTACTGTGTGTAGTTTATATCAGGCTGGGAGTCTGTAGGTTGACTTCCCACATGATCGCTGTGTGTAGTTTTTCGTTACCAGGTAATATTTCTACAAATTCCTCAATTTCCGTATTGTTGTGATTATATTGATTGTTCGATGATTTTGCCTTATGAATTGGATTTTGAATTATTGTTCTATTACCTGGTCAATAAATTGTAAACCTTTGATTTTATTCTGACTGACTCTGAAATTGTTTTCCCAAACAGATTGAGCGATTCGTATGTTACCGCAAGTCTGCGTCAGATTAGTGACGACTAATATTTGGCATCAGTTCAAGTGTACTTGGTTTGCAAAGACAGAAAGTGTGTTTCCGTTTAGAACAGCTTAATGCTGCTTGACCAATCTAAATTCGGGTGTGTCTTACCTCTGTTTTGACTTGAGGTTTCTTCAGATAAGTGTACGTGGGAAACCACGCATGGCCAATCCAAAGCTATTATAAGAGAAGTTATGTTGGTCAACTTACATCTGTAATAGTGGTCGTGACCTCTACTGAAGAAAACGTTAAGTTAAATTCAAGTGTATGCAATTCCATGGGGGCTATACTGAAGTATCTTTGATTGTGTATACGTGAACGTGACCGATCTCAGGTATATAGCAATTACCTCTGTTTGATGATCCAATACTGACCGCTTGTGATCGTGAGACCCGCGGTGTAGAGAAAACACGCGAGGACCTCAAAGCGACATAGTTTCCTAATCTGAACGGGTAAAATATTATTAAAGGAGTTAAAAGAATAATCAAACATTCGCTCACTATTAATGATGCTCGGATATCATTAAAACCTTTTTCATTTATGGAGTCAGATGAAATAACGAGGTAATACATGAGAGAAAATGTATTTCATTGAATCTGGTTGTGTTGCGTAAAAGAAAGACAGTAACGTGCAGAGACCTTCACCCGTATTATTGGAGACCGCCATTGGACCGATAGACGGGCTTACAATGTCATTAGCCTAGGGGTTCACATACTTTTTCCAACATACACTGAATATTTTAATGATGTATTCAATATGTACAAGAACGATACAATAATTTGTTATTAGTTAAAAAAAATAGACTTTAAGACAAATTTATACATAAATGCAGGTGATTCCAAAGGGTTCACATACATTTTCTTGCCACTGTAGAAGCTTGTAGTACAGCTAGACAAGGCATGATTATATACATAGCGCATTTGATACACAATTGCAATTCAAAGTACTTTACATAGAAATTATAAAGAGAAGTATATAATATAAAGAAATGTATAAAATCATTAGTCTGTTTCTTTTCAGAGTTACAAAGAGGTGATTTGATTGTTGTATTTACCACAGATATTAAAGACTAAAATAATGGACCAATTTTATGAAATCAACTCCTAACCAGTCTACACTAAACACATTAGTGACCAAATCCATGAAAACTAGTTCATACAGATACACATCTCTGATTTCATACCTCATATCCGGGGAGAAGTCTACCTGACAGGCGTATCCCGCCACCATGTGACCCTTGAACACCTTCTTCTTGTTGAGACGGAATCGATTCTGCGCTCCGAATATCAGGATCTGATTGTCCATCGACTGACAGGCCAACCATTTACCTGTGAACGAACAAAATATATCATGCCATTACAATCATATTACTCCTTAAAATGGGTTTCAAGTTTTACATCTGCAATTAGTTTTAAGCATACACCAGCTCTAAAGACGATGGCTACCACCCCTGGAGTTCACTAGTTTGAATCCAGGGCGTGCTGAGTGACACCAGTCAGGTCTCCCAAGCAACCAAATTGGGCCGGTTGCTAGGGAGGGTAGAGTCACATGGGGTAACCTCCTCGTGGTGGTGATTAGTGGTTCAATGGGGCGTGTGGTGAGTTGTGTGTGGATCGTGGAGAGTAGCATGAGTCTCCACATGCTGTGAGTCTCCGTGGAGTCACGTGACAAGATGCGCAAATTGACGGTCTCAGAAGCGGTGGCAACTGAGACTCGTCCTCCGCCACCCAGATTGAGGCGAGTAACCGTGCCACCACGAGGACCTACCAAGTAGTGGGAATTGGGCATTCCAAAATTGGGGAGAAAAGGGGATATAAAGTGAAAAGTGAATAACAGGCACAACAACACCGCAACGGCCGCCATCTTGATTGTTTTGGTTTGAATGGATCACAGGACTGTGTCAAATGACAACAAAAACGTCATCGTTTTCGGATAATTCCATCTTCCCCGTCCACACTACAACACGAAGACGTGTTTTCAAATGTATCCACTTGGGAGAGCGTTTTTGAGAAGCTTTGCTTTTTGCTTTTGCTGTCTCAGTGTGGACGGAAGGCCAAAACGTAGAGAAAAAGACGCATTTTCAAACCAAAAAATATTACACAGATCATTTATGTAAAGAGAGGAAACGGTATGGAGCTATAGGGGGTCCGAACGCTCCAGTGGGGACGGTGACATGACATTTAAATGGTGTAATAGAGAGTTGAGCAGATAAGTGTGTGTACAGACACTCCAGAGCACAACAGTTCCGGATATAAAAATGGCTCTTAGAAATAGACATTGATTTTTAGCAATAACATAAAACTTTGATAAGAGAACACATACCATTGGGTGAGAGTGTGACTGCGGGCATTGAATGCATACTGGGCTCAGCGATGTATTTGAAGTCCACGGGTATATCCCTGAAATACAGAACAGACAAAACATCCAAAATGTGCTTTTGAGAGAGAGAGAGAGCGCGCTCTGGACCTAGCCAAAAACCCGTTGGATTCTCGGGTCAGGGTCGGGTTGCAGACCTCTACTGTAGAGGGTTGAAATATATAGTTTTGCACATCTGTGTATACCAGAGTTTGAATTGTGCAATCAACTTATGACAGAGTAAACGGCCTCAAAACTAGATCATAACACTGACACCTGAGCAAGACCAGAACACTCTACAGGAAGAGAGAAATCCCTGCAGACAACACACAACCAAAAATAACTCACTGGATACGAGTGATGGGAAAAGAACAAGCCCTTTAGTTCAGTAAAAGTAGCTCTGCAGACTTTATCACTACAAAAACACTGATTTAGCTTTTGCTAGCACTCAGTCCCCTTTCCACGAATCTAACAATCATGCATAGTTTGCGAGGCCTTGAAAGATGTCTTTGAAGGCGACATTTCTTTAGCAAACCTTAGCAAGACTCCAAACACTTAAAGATGATAAACATTTCCTATCTGATTCTGAAAGCGTCTTGAACTCACCACTCCCACACACGCAGACTTTTGTCGTCCGAGGTGCTGACGAATCGTCGGCTATCGTCCACGAATGTGATGGTGTTGACGGCACCCAGATGTCGGTCATATTCCTGTACGACCTCACCAGAGCGGATATCCCACTGAAGAACAAACACACACATGGACCATCACATTTTTTTAATTCTCTTTTCTACCCAATTTGGAATGCCCAATTCCCACTACTTAGTAGGTCCTCGTGGTGGCGCGGTTACTCGCCTCAATCCGGGTGGCGGAGGACAAGTCTCAGTTGCCGCCGCGTCTGAGACCGTCAATCGGCGCATCTGATCATGTGACTCGTTGTGCATGACACAGCGGAGACTCACAGCATGTGGAGACTCATGCTACTCTCCACGATCCACACACAACTCACCACACGCCCCATTGAGAGAACCACTAATCACCACCACGAGGAGGTTACCCCATGTGACTCTACCCTCCCTAGCAACCGGGACAATTTGGTTACCCCATGTGACTCTACCCTCCCTAGCAACCGGCCCAATTTGGTTACCCCATGTGACTCTACACTCCCTAGCAACCGGGACAATTTGGTTACCCCATGTGACTCTACCCTCCCTAGCAACCGGGCCAATAATAAATAATAATAATAATAATAAAATAACCCATAATGACAATGTTAAAGAAGTTTGTTTGAAATCTTTGCAAATTTATATATATATAAAAAAAAGACATGTACATAAGTATTCACACCCTTTGCCATGACACTCAATTGAGCTTGGGAGCATCCCGTTTCCACTGATCATCCTTGAGATGTTTCTACAACTTGATTGGAGTCCACCTGTGGTCACTTCAGTTGGACATGATTTGGAAAGGCACACACCTGTCTATATAAGGTCCCACAGTTAACAGTGCATGTCAGAGCACAAGCCATGAAGTCCAAGGAATTGTCTGTAGACCTCCGAGACAGGATTGTATCGAGGCACAGATCTGGGGAAGGGTACAGAAACATTTCTGCAGCATTGAAGGTCCCAATGAGCACAGTGGCCTCCATCATCCGTAAATGGAAGTTTGGAACCACCAGGACTCTTCCTAGAGCTGGCCGCCCGGCCAAACTGAGTGATCGGGGGAGAAGAGCCTTAGTCAGGGAGGTGACCAAGAACCCGATGGTCACTCTGACTGAGCTCCAGCGTTTCTCTGTGGAGAGAGGAGTACCTTCCAGAAGAACAACCATCTCTGCAGCACTCCACCAATCAGGCCTGTATGGTAGAGTGTCTAGACGGAAGCCACTCCTCGGTAAAAGGGCACATGACAGCCCGCCTGGAGTTTGCCAAAAGGCACCTGAAGGACTCTCAGACCATGAGAATAAAAGATTGAACTCTTTGACCTGAATTGCAAGCGTCATGTCTGGAGGAAACGGGCACCGCTCATCACCTGGCCAATCCCATCCCTACAGTGAAGCATGGTGGTGGCAGCATCATACTGTGGGGATGTTATTCAGCGGCAGGAACTGGGACACTAGTCCAGATCGAGGGAAAGATGAATGCAGCAATATACAGAGACATCCTTGATGAAAACCTGCTCCAGAGCGCTCTGAACCTCAGACTGGGGCGAAGGTTCATCTTCCAACAGGACAACAACCCCAAGCACACAGTCAAGATAACAAAGGAGTGGCTACGGGACAACTCTGTGAATGTCCTTGAGTGGCCCAGGAAGAGCCCAGACTTGAACCCGATTGAACATCTCTGGAGAGACCTGAAAATGGCTGTGCACTGACGCTCCCCATCCAACCTGATGGAGGTTGAGAGGTCCTGCAAAGAAGAATGAGAGAAACTGCCCAAAAATAGGTGTGCCAAGCTTGTAGCATCATACTCAAAATGACTTGAGGCTGTAATTGGTGCTTCAACAATCCCCCGGAGCAACCTGGAGTTAAGTGTCTTACTCAAGGACACAGTGGTGGTGGCAGTGGGGATCAAACCAGCAACCTCCTGATTACCAGTTATGTGCTTTAGCCCACTATGCCACCACCAAAGTGACTTACAGTGCACTTATTACAGGGACAATCCCCCCGGAGCAACCTGGAGTTAAGTGTCTTACTCAAGGACACAATGGTGGTGGCTGTGGGGATCAAACCAGCAACCTCCTGATTACCAGTTATGTGCTTTAGCCCACTACACCAATAAAATTAGCCCCCTTGTGCCAACTTTAGCAGCAACAACTGCAACCAAATGCTTCTGACAACTTGAGATCAGTCTTTCGCATAGCTGTGGAGGAATTTCGGCCTTTTTGATTACTCCCTTGGCTCCATTGCTACTAGTCAGAAAATGCGTGAATATGTGAAAATAGCCCGGCTAATGTCACGCCACTGAGTTAAGTTAGTAGGTTTGCTACTTTCAGATAACAACAGTTTAAGAAATCTCTGGCTATTCTGATAGTTTCACTCTGCGAATGCACATGACTATGTGACCAAGTGTTGTGTGGTAATCAAGATGCGACTACATGCAGTAAAATGTCCCGGTACTGTCTGTCTTCTATTGCATAGAGGAAGTATGCAGAATGGGTAGTGACAGAGAGAGAGAGAGTCAGTTGTCCTCTGACTGTCTTGTTTACCATCTGCACTGCTTTATTTACATCCTTCCTGTACGGCCAAAGATTGATGCAGCTTCACGCAGGTCTCTCTTATCCTCTTTATGGACGACCTCTCAGAGCGTGAAATAAGGTGTCGTTCTGCAGTGGAGTGTGTGAGAAAACCTCACACCGCTGCCGTTTCTTACCTGGACGATCTTTTTGTCTGACATTCCTGCAACAAACAGGTTCTGTTTGTCTTCGTCGGGGTTGAACTTCACGCAGTACGGAACTTTTCTGTTTGTGAAGCGGGCGATGCACTGGCCTGAAAGAGACAAGACCAGATTTTTAAAGGATAGTTTTGTGAATTGACTCACACGCACGCACTCTCTCTCGCCCATGCCCTCTCGTGCATGCACACACACACACACACACACGCACACACACACACACACTCTCTTGCCCATGCCTTCTCGTGCACGCACACACACACACACTCTCTCTCGCACGCGCACACTCTCTCGCCCACTCACGCTCACTCACTCGCTCGCACACTCACTCACTCACACACTCTCTGTCGCACGCGCGCACACACACTCTCTCGCCCACTCACGCTCACACACTCTCTCGCTCGCTCGCTCGCACACACACACACACACTCTCTCTCTTGCCCACTCACACACACACACACACACACACACTCTCGCACGCGCCCACTCACGCTCACACGCACACTCTCTCTCTCTCTCTCTCTCTCTCTCTCTCACTCTCTCTCTCTCTCACACACACGAAACCTTTAGTGGATCTGTGCTGTACATCAAAACTCGTACAAGTCAACATGAAATCAAAATTTCCCCCTTTTACATGCATTTCCATAGTAAATGTGCTCGATTTAAAGGGGCGTTCATACTAGCAGCCTTTTGCTGTGCTTCGTCTCCATAGATCACATAATGCATTGCAAATGCTATTTAATGTTCCCTGAACATTAAACATCAGATTATTTGTAAGCTGATGCTGATTAACCTGATCTGCCCATGTGTGAGTGGCTCCCCCTGCTGGTGGAGCAGAACGTGACAGTAACACAAGGATGGCTGCTTTACAACAGATCAGACTAAAAACTGAATATAAAGTGAGAACAAACAGATCCACAAACCGGTTCCTATTTATTTTTAAAACTGATCTTTAGGAGAGTGTCCATACTGCTCTTTTACAATCGATCTGGATCAATGATATAGATTTGTTGGACAGTCAATAATGGAGTCGAACAGGCCTAGAAAATACAAAATTGCCCCGTTATATGTAAATATATAAAGCAGATTCTCACCAGTCTCCGAGTCCCAGAGTTTGAGATATCGGTCGTAGGCAGCGCTGAGGAACTGTGTGCCCGTGTTATTGAAACACACATCCCGTACGGCTTTACTGTGACCTGCAGAATGAACAACTCATTAAATGACATTTCTTTAAAAAAGGACATTAAGAATATTAACTCCACTTTGTCGAGCGAGACGTGCTAGAGATGAGTTTGCATGAGTACTCTGAAGCACTGATCGATCAAGAAACACAATAATTGCGTGACTTGATTCTAGATGATTTTTTGGATTCTTTCCAACTTCAAAACATTTCACACTATCAAAGATCAAACCTAGCGAGCTGCCTCAGTCAGCATTTTTGGTCGATGTGGGCGTTATTAAAAAGTAAAAAAAATATACAAAATTAGCATGCTAACTACCAAGTCAGCATTTTTGGTCGATGTGGGCGTTATTAAAAAGTAAAAAAATATACAAAATTAGTGAGCTAACTACCAAGTCAGCAATTTGGTCAATGTGGGCATTATTAAAAAGTAAAAAAAATATACAAAATTAGCGAGCTAACAACCAAGTCAGCATTTTTGGTCGATGTGGGCGTTATTAAAAAGTAAAAAATATACAAAATTAGCATGCTAACAACCAAGTCAGCATTTTTGGTCAATGTGGGCATTATTAAAAAGTAAAAAAAATATACAAAATTAGCATGCTAACTACCAAGTCAGCATTTTTGGTCGATGTGGGCGTTATTAAAAAGTAAAAAAAGATACAAAATTAGCGAGCTAACAACCAAGTCAGCATTTTTGGTCGATGTGGGCGTTATTAAAAAGTAAAAAAAGATACAAAATTAGCATGCTAACAACCAAGTCAGCATTTTTGGTCAATGTGGGCATTATTAAAAAGTAAAAAAAATATACAAAATTAGCATGCTAACTACCAAGTCAGCAATTTGGTCAATGTGGGCATTATTAAAAAGTAAAAAAAATATACAAAATTAGCGAGCTAACAACCAAGTCAGCATTTTTGGTCGATGTGGGCGTTATTAAAAAGTAAAAAATATACAAAATTAGCATGCTAACAACCAAGTCAGCATTTTTGGTCAATGTGGGCATTATTAAAAAGTAAAAAAAATATACAAAATTAGCATGCTAACTACCAAGTCAGCATTTTTGGTCGATGTGGGCGTTATTAAAAAGTAAAAAAAGATACAAAATTAGCGAGCTAACAACCAAGTCAGCATTTTTGGTCGATGTGGGCGTTATTAAAAAGTAAAAAAAAATATACAAAATTAGCATGCTAACAACCAAGTCAGCAATTTGGTCAATGTGGGCATTATTAAAAAGTAAAAAAAAAATATACAAAATTAGCGAGCTAACAACCAAGTCAGCATTTTTGGTCGAGGTGGGCGTTATTAAAAAGTAAAAAAAATACAAAATTAGCAAGCTAACTACCAAGTCAGCATTTTTGGTCGATGTGGGCTTTATTAAAAAGTAAAAAAAATATACAAAATTAGCGAGCTAACTACCAAGTCAGCATTTTTGGTCGATGTGGGCGTTATTAAAAAGTAAAAAAAATATACAAAATTAGCGAGCTAACTACCAAGTCAGCATTTTTGGTCGATGTGGGCGTTATTAAAAAGTAAAAAAAAATATACAAAATTAGCGAGCTAACAACCAAGTCAGCATTTTTGGTCGATGTGGGTGTTATTAAAAAGTAAAAAATATACAAAATTAGCATGCTAACAACCAAGTCAGCATTTTTGGTCGAGGTGGGCATTATTAAAAAGATACAAAATTAGCGAGCTAACTACCAAGTCAGCATTTTTGGTCGATGTGGGCGTTATTAAAAAGTAAAAAAATATACAAAATTAGCATGCTAACTACCAAGTCAGCATTTTTGGTCGATGTGGGCGTTATTAAAAAGTAAAAAAAATATACAAAATTAGCGAGCTAACAACCAAGTCAGCATTTTTGGTCGATGTGGGTGTTATTAAAAAGTAAAAAATATACAAAATTAGCATGCTAACAACCAAGTCAGCAATTTGGTCAATGTGGGCATTATTAAAAAGTAAAAAAAATATACAAAATTAGCGAGCTAACAACCAAGTCAGCATTTTTGGTCGATGTGGGCGTTATTAAAAAGTAAAAAATATACAAAATTAGCATGCTAACAACCAAGTCAGCATTTTTGGTCAATGTGGGCATTATTAAAAAGTAAAAAATATACAAAATTAGCGAGCTAACAACCAAGTCAGCATTTTTGGTCGATGTGGGCGTTATTAAAAAGTAAAAAATATAAAAAATTAGCGAGCTAACTACCAAGTCAGCATTTTTGGTCGAGGTGGGCATTATTAAAAAGTAAAAAAAATACAAAATTAGCAAGCTAACTACCAAGTCAGCATTTTTGGTCGATGTGGGCTTTATTAAAAAGTAAAAAAATATACAAAATTAGCGAGCTAACAACCAAGTCAGCATTTTTGGTCGATGTGGGCGTTATTAAAAAGTAAAAAAAATATACAAAATTAGCAAGCTAACAACCAAGTCAGCATTTTTGGTTGATGTGGGCGTTATTAAAAAGTAAAAAAAATATACAAAATTAGCGAGCTAACAACCAAGTCAGCATTTTTGGTCGATGTGGGCGTTATTAAAAAGTAAAAAATATACAAAATTAGCATGCTAACTACCAAGTCAGCATTTTTAGTCGACGTGGGTGTTATTAAAAAGTAAAAAATATACAAAATTAGCGAGCTAACTACCAAGTCAGCATTTTTGGTCGATGTGGGCGTTATTAAAAAGTAAAAATAATTAAAAAAAATTCGCAAGCTAACTACCAAGACAGCATTTTTGGTCGATGTGGGCGTTTTTAAAAAGTTTAAAAATATACAAAATTAGCAAGCTAACTACCAAGTCAGCATTTTTGGTCAAGGTGGGCGTTATTAAAAAGTAAAAAATATACAAAATTCGCAAGCTAACTACCAAGTCAGCATTTTTGGTCGATGTGGGTGTTTTTAAAAAGTTTAAAAATATACAAAATTAGCGAGCTAACTACCAAGTTAGCATTTTTGGTCGAAGTGGGCATTATTAAAAAGTACAAAATATACAAAATTAGCGAGCTAACAACCAAGTCAGCATTTTTGGTCGATGTGGGTGTTATTAAAAAGTTTAAAAATATACAAAATTACCATGCTAACTACCAAGTCAGCATTTTTAGTCGACGTGGGTGTTATTAAAAAGTAAAAAATATACAAAATTAGCGAGCTAACTACCAAGTCAGCATTTTTGGTCGATGTGGGCGTTATTAAAAAGTAAAAATAATTAAAAAAAATTCGCAAGCTAACTACCAAGACAGCATTTTTGGTCGATGTGGACGTTTTTAAAAAGTTTAAAAATATACAAAATTACCATGCTAACAACCAAGTCAGCATTTTTGGTCGAGGTGGGCATTATTAAAAAGATACAAAATTAGCGAGCTAACTACCAAGTCAGCATTTTTGGTCGAAGTGGGCATTATTAAAAAGTACAAAAATATACAAAATTAGCATGCTAACTACCAAGTCAGCATTTTTGGTCGATGTGGGCGTTATTAAAAAGTAAAAAAAATATACAAAATTAGCATGCTAACTACCAAGTCAGCATTTTTGGTCGATGTGGGCGTTTTTAAGGGGCAACTGAGATTCGTCCTCCACCGCCCGGATTGAGTCACTACACCACCATGGGGACTTAGAGCGCATTTTTGGTCAATATATAGTGGTGTTTTGAACATGCATTCAATGGCTGATTGACACAACTGGTTGAATATTTGCATTTCTCTCTGAGATCAGTTGATCATTTGAATTCTGCCCCTATAATGCCCAAAAAATGCCCTCTAGGTAGGCAGCTCATTTTGTTTCAAGACACAGACAGAAAACAAGAGGAACAGGTCAGATAAGAAAAGACTTCAGCTTCTCTCTTCTTTCAATGTGTGATAGAGGAGATGTAAGACTCAATGGACTGTTCCTGACCAAAGCTTTTTATCAGCCTGGCAACTGTAGCCATGCAACATCCGTAACCCACGGTGATGAAGGGCAACTCCCGTTTACAACACCTCATGGGACCCGTTCAGAACGGTTGTGACCCAGCAGGACAGTGGAACATCAAAACCTCAAACAGAGTCTAAAGAGCCCCCCCTCATTCAGTTTTAATACGGAGACATTTGAGCGGGACGTGGAGGTCAAGCTCATCCTTCATGAACAACACACATCCAAATAGTTTCAAATCTATCCTTTATTATTGCTAAAACCTTAATGTCAGAGCTGCATGATTACAACAATAATCATCCATCTCACAGTCTAATACAGCTCAGTTCTCGCTCTACAGAGTCACACCGTTTGTACTGGATTATAACAACACAAAAGCACTTACCGATAAATGTCCGCGCACATCTTCTATCGTTATAAACCTCCCACAACTAGGAGACAAACAACATCAGAAAGCATTAGCATACTAGCCAAGTCATCCAATTATGTATTTTAATGTTGGTTTCTATACATTAACTAGATCTTTACAGCAATGCACTTACCTTGACAAAATAAGGGAGCGTTCATAAAGGAAGTGTTCTTGCATGCCATACGCACTATATTTTAACGACTGGATAATGTACATATAAATGGACGTTTTTGACCAGTGCATCACATTAAAAACGACATATATATATATATATATATATATCTATCTATCTATACAGAATATAGTGTATATAGAAAAGTAGGCAGTAAACTAGCATTTCATTCCTAAGATATCCAGAACATAATGCTAATTTACCATTTCCACAGCAGTAGCTAACAGTATTTCTGCCTATTTTAGCGATGCAATGTTAAACAATGTCTCTCGAAACACCCATGTACTTCATTTCTATTCCTTTACGCTCCTGTGGCTGTTGAATGAAAGCACGCCGCCTGAGTGAACGCCCCCTTGAGCAATAAACTCAAACTCAATCACCTTGATTTTACAGTCCATGGAGCAGGAGAGCAGCAGATGCCCAGATACAGGAAACAAACGTATCGCGCTGACACCCTGCACACAGAAAGAGACACACAGATGCGTTTGTGCGATTCATTAACATAATTATGTATTAATTAGGCGTTCATGACTTTTCAAATGGGAGGGGGGTTTGATTCATCGTTAATTGTAAGTTCATTCACGGATTTAGTGGCCATTTCTGGAAAGTGCATTTTACGCCAGTAGGCGGCGACAAATGAGCGTCTTTTATGATTAGAGCCGTTCACCAACAAAACAACGGAAGTGAACGAGAACGTTTCGTGCACAAACTAACTGGCAAAGGTATTTGATATTATTTACTTATTTGTTTAACTGTTGTATAAAAGCAATATCACACTTGCAATTGTGCTGTTGGTCCGTATATCAGCACAGCTGTGATTACCTGCAAATAACAGCATTTTACTGGAGTAAACAAATATTTTTAAATGTGTATTAAGCTACTACTAATATATATATATATATTGAAAGATAATCACCTCCTCTAAATAATGATATGGGAACATTTTATGTTCCGTAAACGTTTCCTTAAGTTATAAGCATATTTGTGTCTGGGAGTAAAACATATAGGCTTCTTGTATTTTACTCTGAGAACTTTTCCAACAACATATGACACATGGTTGTTTGATGTGCCAGCGGGATCATACAAGCTTAAAGGTTTAATTAAACAAAAATAAACAAACTTCAATCCATACAGAAATTCTGTAAATATAGTGTACAGTATCACTCTATAAACACTGTGCTCACCTTGGTGTGTCCGGTCCAGACGTGCAGCTGTTTCTTAGGTAAGAAACATTTCTCTGGTAAGTCTGCAGATCGCAGGTTGATGCCCACGTCCTGTGGAATGTGCAGGTACGAGCGGCCTTGATAATCATACGCATCTTTAACTGCAAAGAGAGACAGAGAATGAAATGATGCGTTCAGTCAGAATAAGCATAGATCAACATGTCTGCATGGATTTATACTAGTGATCAACCCATATGGGTTTTTAATGGCTGATGCGGATATCCAGAGTGCAGGGTGGCCGATACGGTGCTGATATTTCACACAATTTAATATAGTAAATAACAAAAAACTCCTGACAGGGATCAGATGAGGAGAGACTGATATAATACATGATTTAGAGGTGAATAAATGAGCGCTCCACGGGATGCTGGATCTGCTCAAGTTTTGTGAGGTTGGTTTATTATATCCGTTTAAACAAGTTATGTGAATATCTCAGTATATGATATTAGTTTTATTGATATCTGCCTTTTAATCATTAGAAAAGTTAAAAGTTACAGGGAACTGTTGAGGAAAGAGGGAGAATGAAACAGATGAGCACTTTAACATTAAGAGCTCAAAACGCATCTGCCGCGGCTCTGATATGTGGACCGTTTAAATTACACTGTTGTAGTAACACGATAGCACGTAACAACAAAACAAACCGTGACTGCTTGTTTACATGTCTCAGTCACGTCACATGCAAGCAGGAGATTATCAAAGCCCTCAAGGAACAAATCGGCCAAAGGGGAAAATGTATCAGCTGATTTATCGGTCTAGGCAATATACAGGTCGACCACTAATTTATACTGCGTGTTTATATCATCCTCATGTGTCTTACTGTGTAAGATGGTCTTCTCCTCTGCTGGAGCTTCTTCTTCATTCTTTCCTCTCTTCTGTCTCTTTGCGGTGATCTCATCCAACTCTTTCTGCTCATCCTGAAAACATGAAGTTTTAGCACCTTTTCAGTCTAAAATAAATCTGGCTAAAGGTGAATTTGGAAAGATTTCCATCCATGCTGTGCAGAAATAAGCATTAGATGCGACTCACATTACGCAATCAGTCTAACGTTATCAAAAAATTAAAGCGAGTTTGATAGAAACTACTGACGTTTTTCCCCGTGTTTATTGCCGCTCCCTTCAGCTGTCACAGAAATACTAACAGATGTACATATGAACTCACATTTTAATTGCATTACACACAAATATATATTTAGAAATATTTGTAACCCAAGTAATGTACTTAAAAGTAATTACTTTTACTGAACGTCAGTAACTGTAATCTAACCACAAGATTACAATTACTAAAAATGTAATGTGTTACAATCATTTTGTGTTTGAAAGTAATTAGATTACAGTATCCAATTACTTGTAATCCAATTACATCCAACACTGTCCTTCGGCATCATGTTCCGCACAATTCAGATGAAGTATTATGTGGGTAGTGCCAGCGCTTAAACCAAAACAAGATGTTCTCTGCAAGCGCTTTTCATGTGGAGTACAAAGTGGAAAATCATGTTAATGCGGCTTCACGATTACTGTAGCAAAGTGGATAGTCACTATTAATATTGTGGAGGGTTTAACCTGTAGATACGCAATTGAACTTTAGTGACGTCACTCTGCTTACATTTAATATATAATTTACTGTCTATAAATGTAATTAATGTTAACAGATGATACATCTTGTCAAAGGGTTCAACATTGCTATCCGATCTGTTTCACGATAGCAATGCTCCAGAAACAGCAATTGAGTTATTTGTGCAGGAGTACAAATGAAAACATGCAATATCAAAACGGGACTTTTATTATGAAAACATGCAATATCAAAACGGGACTTTTATTATGAAAACATGCAATATTAAAACGGGACTTTTATTATGAAAACATGCAATATTAAAACGGGACTTTTATTATGAAAACACGCAATATCAAAACGGGACTTTTATTATGAAACCACGATCGCGACATCAACAGGTTAAAGATAGAAATGCCCTAAAATAGCTCTAAAATTTAAGCAACATTGAACATTTTCCAAAGTGTAAATGTGAGGTTGATTAATTGATATATGTAGTCCCTGTAGTTTGCATTTAATTGCAATGAGCATTAAATGTCTTAACCTGTTGATGTGCGCCTCCTTTTTGAGCACAAACCATGAAACTGACACACCTGAACTGAAATGGTTGTATTTGCGGGACCCTTTGGAGTTTGGACACAGTTGTTGTATCTTTTGAAAGAGACACTTTGGGCTTTATTTCACAAGTTTCACCATTAATATAAGTTGTTATTTATTAAAGTTAGAGAAGCTGAAGTTTATAGTAATGGAAATATTTTGTGCTGAACATGTTATTATAATGTAAATAAACAATAATAAATGTGCCAAGACACCCCAGAAATACAATGTTCTCAAAGTCACGAGTCTGAAGAAGTGACGTTTCTAATGTGAAGATGATGGAATAATAAATGAGGTTCCTGCAGCTTTAATCTCTGTAAAATCTCTGGAAGTGTTCAGAGTCAAATTAAGGCTCCGCCTCTCAAAACGACACTAAATCTGACCGCACTGCTCGACTATTATGAATAAAACTGCGCCACATTTTTATAAAGAGACTTTGGAGACGGCTGGTTTTGTTTATGAGACTCTAATATATAAGATCATATACAGTTTTACAACATGAATGCTGCTCAGATCGCAGTTTTATGAAGATGATGATGATGAAGGCGAGATCTCATGTAAACAATGGAGAATATATCAATATTTCTCACATTTATCACTTTTATGGACAAAAAGTGCGATTGGATGTTTATCAATGAACGCTTGTCATGGACGATAGACTCAAGTGTGTTGAACTGGATTCATCTGGCGATCATGATTTCATAATAAAAGTCCCGTTTTGATATCGCGTGTTTTCATAATAAAAGTCCCGTTTTGATATTGCGTGTTTTCATAATAAAAGTCCCGTTTTGATATTGCGTGTTTTCATAATAAGTCCCGTTTTGATATTGCGTGTTTTCATAATAAAAGTCCCGTTTTGATATTGCGTGTTTTAATTTGTACTCCTGCACAAATAACTCAATTGCTGTTTCTGGAGCATTACTATCGTGAAACAGAGATCGGATATCAATGTTGAACCCTTTGACAAGATGTATCATCTGTTAACATTAATCACATTTATAGATGGTAAATTATATATTAAATGTAAGCAGAGTGACGTCACTAGAGTTCAATTGCGTATCTACAAGTTAAACAGCCGAAAACTTTTTCTGGAAAATGTTCATAAAACATTATTGTAACATTGTTTTCTATTCTAAGAAGGAACTAAATGCATTTTAACAGGAAACGTATATAAAGAGTCAAATTTAAATCACGATTAATGGCAAAAAAGGATGCGATTAAATACTTTAATGGACTGACAGCACTAATATACTGTATTTTGACTTTGGCTGCGTCTCAAAACATAGTAAGCTGCCAACCAAGACAACTTTTTTCAGGCATCACAGGCATGTTTCAAATGTTTGAACACTTCAGCATGATCAAATGGGCACTTTCCGAATCAGCAGAAATTTGGGGAGTCACAGGTATGCCTGGAAGTTCAAAACACAGCTGTGATGCCCAACACGCCAGTCTAGGTGGGCAGCTCTCTAGCGTTAGAGACGTATCCATTGACCTCATAGCTCGCTTTACAATGACCTTTTTAAACTTGTATAAATTCACTTTGAAACGGAGGCTGCAGAATTGATTTTGTTCCACATCTCACCTCTGAGGGTTTGGCTACATCTTTCTCATCCTGGTATTTGGCCCAGGGTCCCAGGAAACTGTCGATGTCTGATGCATCTCCGCCTTTCACCTTCTTCCTCTTCTCTAATTTCTTCAGTCCGGTCTCAAACACGGTTAGCCCTAGTGAACAAATATTAACAGCATTTATTAACAACCACATCTGATCCAATAACAACCAACACCTCAGGGATATGAGTGGGCATACTAGTCATTTGCAGCACATTTAACGGTTTAATGCACACCTCGGGTCTTTACATTTACACTTATTAATTTAACAGATGATTTTATCCAAAGCGACTTACAAAATAAGGAAAAAACCCAGACACTTTAGTGACCCGGGACCTCTTTACACCTCCTGTACCTCATCCATTTTTTTGAGTTATGCCCACTTGATTGAGTATTTCTGAATAGTCTAACAAAACAAATTGCACATTTTATAACTGCTTAGTTACCAAAAGTATATAGGATCATTAAAGACACTAGCCAGGTCGCTAAAGACTCGAGTATGTAATAACTGAATATTCAGTGGAATTAAATGAAGGACGGGACTTTATTTTATACACTGGGATTTGATTAGATTGTGAAAAGTGGGCTTTTATATTACTGGTTAATGAGGGGCTTATATTTTGACAGCGAAAGTGCTGTCGCTATTTACGTCAACTTCAGAAGGGGCTTTTATTTAAGGGGCTTTTATTTTGACAGCAAAAGTGCTGTCGTATTTACCTCAACTTCAGAAGGGGCTTTTATTTAAGGGGCTTTTATTTTGACAGCAAAAGTGCTGTCGTATTTACGTCAACTTCATAAGGGGCTTTTATTTTGACAGCGAAAGTGCTGTCGCTATTAACGTCAACTTCATAAGGGGCTTTTATTTTGACAGCGAAAGTGCTGTCGCTATTTACGTCAACATCATAAGGGGCTTTTATTTAAGGGGCTTTTATTTTGACAGCGAAAGTGCTGTCGTATTTACCTCAACTTCAGAAGGGGCTTTTATTTTGACAGCGAAAGTGCTGTCGTATTTACCTCAACTTCAGAAGGGGCTTTTATTTTGACAGCAAAAGTGCTGTCGTATTTACCTCAACTTCATGAGGGGCTTTTATTTTGACAGCGAAAGTGCTGTCGTATTTACTTCAACTTCACGAGGGGCTTTTATTTTGACAGCGAAAGTGCTGTCGTATTTACCTCAACTTCACGAGGGGCTTTTATTTTGACAGCGAAAGTGCTGTCGTATTTAATTCAACTTCATGAGGGGCTTTTATTTTTGACGGCGAAAGTGCTGTCGTATTTACTTCAACTTCAGGAGGGGCTTTTATTTTGACGGCGAAAGTGCTGTCGTATTTACCTCAACTTCACGAGGGGCTTTTATTTTGACAACGAAAGTGCTGTCGTATTTAATTCAACTTCATGAGGGGCTTTTATTTTGACGGCGAAAGTGCTGTCATATTTACTTCAACTTCAGGAGGGGCTTTTATTTTGACAGCGAAAGTGCTGTCGTATTTACCTCAACTTCACGAGGGGCTTTTATTTTGACAACGAAAGTGCTGTCGTATTTAATTCAACTTCACGAGGGGCTTTTATTTTGACGGCAAAAGTGCTGTCGTATTTACTTCAACTTCATGAGGGGCTTTTATTTTGACAGCAAAAGTGCTGTCGTATTTAATTCAACTTCATAAGGGGCTTTTATTTTGACAGAAAAGGCAATAGACCTTCTACACACGCCGGGTTTAGGCACAAGTTTGCAGGGTAAACTTCGACAGCGGTGAATGTGAGATCACAGCAAATATTATTTTCACATTCATTTGCTCCAAGAGCAAAATAACAAATCCACTATTATGTTTGAATGACTTTCCAGAAGAGGAAAAGTATAGAAAGTGGTGGATGCCAAATTTACTGTCACTAACACAGCAGCTGTAATTCATTTTTTAAAACTAACTCCAGGTAATATAACACAAAGAATAATGTTGTATATACTTACACTCAATATTGGCGATATTGGTCAATTTAGCATCTACAGCAATTATCTCGATTTTATTGTTAATATTCGATGTATCGCCCAACCCTAATCTTACCTTTGTTTTTCTCTGCCTCTTCTATTGCTCCAATGTAACTGCTGGCCGAGACCTCACTGGTGTCCACGGACGGGTCCAGAGCGTAACCTGGGACACAAACGTCAACCATAAACATCAGACACTGATACACATTCGATCTGTTGTCAAACTGTACAAACGAGAGTCACACATGACTCACCAAACGTAGAGAACGTTCTCCTCTGCTGTTCAAACATAAAGTCGTTGACGTGAGCCGGTTCTGCGAAACCAGACAGCATGTTTCTCGGCGCGGCCATCTGCTGGCTTCTGAATGGGTTAACTGGTCCAAACTGCAATGGGAAGAGAGAATCAATCTCTCAGACATCTTATTAAAACTCATTCTAAAAGGCACAAACATCAGAAGGATGTTATAAAATCAGAGTTTATATGGCGTGCAATCTGAAATACACCTGTGCAATACATATCTTGGTCAGTGTTGGGTAAGTTACTAACTACTAATTTAATTACAGTAATTAATTACTTTGTAATGCATTACACCCAACACTGATCTTGGTGTACACTGTGTACATTCACGTTAAAATGTACAATTTAATTTAGGCTATATTGAACTGAATAATGTTGATAGTGTCTGACTGTTAATGAGACACAATTACCTCTGGAGCAAACATGGTATCATATGTAGGGTTATAATTGACTTCCTTGAGTGCTGGATCAAGATGCACACCCGTCTCAACATCCTCCTGAAAAAAAAAAAAACAGAAACATTTATTTCACTTGTTATTAGATAAATATCTGTTTTAATTATATATATATAGTTCAATACCTAGTGTGCCTCAAATCTAAACAACAGCATTTCTGGGCATCATTTTAGGTCGCGTTTCGAGACATTTTGTGACTCTATGATGCCTAAATGCTGCTACCTAGGAAGGCAGCTCACTAGTTTTTGAAACAGAGCCATTGACTGTATGTGGCGCGCTTCAAGTGTACCTTAACAGCGACTTCAGGAGCTGAATCCAGGACAGCTACTGTCATTAGACTGGTCGATTTTAAAGGTTGTAGATGAGCGAGGGCGTCCGGATCGACTTTCAGTGGACTGGTGGCGGATTCAGACTCATTTTCCGAATCTGAGTCGCTGCCGTAGGAAACGAGGCAACCCACCGCCGCCGCCATCTTTAATGTTGTGGCTCCTTCGTCAACAGGTCCTTAGAGATGACTGTGTTATATAAATATATTATATAAGGGATTATGCCTAAATGTGATTTTATAACATTTATTATTGTACATATATCGATTATCGAAATATGTTATTATTTGTATAAATCCAAATAGAAAGGCCAAGAGACGCGTTTATTTAAATGTAGCAATTGTAAGCTTATGCATCTTTTAGGACGCATCCTGAGTGAAAACTTTGAACGCGAATTGTATTGTGTTTTTATTATTTTTTATTATACATTAATGTTCTTATTATTTTTTTAAGTTATAAAATTATATGTTAAAGACGCTGTCTATGATTTTCAGCTGATTTACAAACTTCAACCACGACCCCGCTCTCAAACACACCGCCCCACACAGAAATGCCAGCCAATCCAATGTCAGTAACAGGCGGAGAACGTTTCTGATTGGCCACTCACCCGTCACAGTTGTGATTTCTCACGGCTTCTATTTCAGTAATACCTGTCAGGTAATAAAGACATTTTATGTTCTGTAAGCCTAAAAATGTGTACAGCACCTTTAATAATGTACTGCGCAACATAAATTATCCGTTTGCGCGAAAAGGCGTGGTTTGGGCGCGTCACTGACCAATCAGAGCAGGCATTCCGCTTTGGGGCGTGTCGCGGTTTGTTGCAGTGAGTTCTCTGGCTCCAACAATAGCAAGTGGGACTTACCATCTGCATTCAGAAGGGTGGAGTCACACGCAATGTCATCTAGAATATCGGCTCCCCAAAGAAACGCAGCTCAGCCGTTTTGTATATGGGTTGTTGACTTGTTTGTTTGTATTACTAACTTATTTGAGTGGGAATAAACGTGTGCGTTTTTGACGTACATATAGCTGTATATTCATAGCGGATCCCTTTTCCAGCGGAGAGAGTGCTGTTGTCCAGGGTGCCCTATCTCTTTAACGGGATTCACACACCAGTTATATTTCAGTTCTGTATTTCAGCAATGAACACTGCTCTACTGTACCATGAGGATTCTTTAAAGGAATAACCCGCATACCTGGGGATATCATGGAAAAATAAGAGTAAATTACATTTATTCAGGTATGACATTGTATGCATGCTACATTTGAAGTATGCACTGAGATGTCACACATTGCATTTGACATCTGTAGCTGTTCAAATGAGAGAAATAAATAATGCAACTTTGCATGGGAATAAAGTAAGCGGAATTCCATTGCCAAATGGTTTATTCCAGTTTTTGTTTGTATGTTGTTTGGCTTGTATTGCACATGTAAACCTACACTGCCTGCCCTCATTGAGGACTGGATGACAGGTGTGGGTTGCATTATGCATGCATGTGAAATTACTTGCATAATGTAGCCTAATGCATTCTGACTTGATGTGACTATTAAATATTGTAGGGAGCATATATTGATATACATTTAACACACGAAAAAGACTCCACGTTTGCCCTGGGTTCACATTATGTTCCTGAGATTGATGCATTCAGGGGGAAGGGGTGTCACATCTGTATGGGAAACACAAGGCAAACTATCACACCACAATGCAATGCAGTTTGCATGCCTTCCCAAACAGTGTGCACTCCAAATTAGTGTTGGGATTTCAAATATTCTGCTGGATTTATGGTTCTTGATGTTGTTCCGGAGAGAAAAAATAGGCTTGATAATTTTTTTATTAGCAAATACACATAATGCATCTGTAAATGCACCAATTAGTGGTGCAAAAGTGGACATTTTTGTGCATTTTTGTGCATGCAGGGGGAAGGGCAGCAGACATTGGAAGACTCGCTTTGTGAAACCCGAGACTTCTAAAAAGCACAAAGCATCCCATCGCATCCTTTTCCTCTCCATAACGCGCTTTATTTATGCGTTTAAAACAAAATAATGACATTTCGCAAACTAATACATACTTTTTTAGTGTCGTACTCTTTAATGCTTGGACAACTCGTTCAGTTTTCATGGTTTCTATTCCGAAATTCGAATGAGGTGCGATGTGATATCTGAGAAGTGATTCGTTTGGGTGAATCGGTTCGTTCGAACGGTTCGTTTCACGGAAACGAGTCCAAAAACGATACACCGAGTGTCATGTTTAGTGAAAAAAACATTTGGTTAAATACTTGTGTATTCACCGTGTTGTCCTTTTAGTGTTAGTATTTAAAGTTAAATATTCCCGTGTGATTCTGTGTGAAAAGAATCGTTTAAATTTCCTTACCAGCGCGAGAAAAGGACTCGTTCTGTGTCAAATATTGCGTTGTTTATGCTTCTATCACGTCACCGACCCGTCAATTAACTCCAAAACTTACTACTACCTATTACTTACTTATTACCAAACTTTCTGATAGATGAGTGGTTTACGAACGGTTTGCGAATCGGTTCGATCGAATTGTTCAAATGAATCGGCTCACTTTGAGTATCGTACATAACGAGTGTGTGCGCTTGAGGTTAACAATCTACAACTCTCTAGTGCGTTGTGTATCATTGTGAACACATGCAGCACATATTCGAGATTCAAGACGCTTCACTATAACGGCTTTGCATTACTACGGCATCACGTTTAATGCTACTCATGACGTCACTAGCTCCCATGATACAGGTATGGTATCTAATACCTATGATAATGGTAATACATGGGTATTTTGATATATATATATATACCATGGGACATGAGTCACATGGGGTAACCTCCTCATGGTGGTGATTAGTGGTTCTCTCAATGGGCCGTGTGGTGAGTTGTGTGTGGATCGTGGAGAGTAGCATGAGTCTCCACATGCTGAGAGTCTCCACGGTGTCGTGCACAACGAGTCACGTGATCAGATGCGCGGATTGACTGTCTAGATTGACTAGTCTAACACTAAACCCTGTATAATTAGACTGCTTTACGGTCATGTCAACCAGAATACATTCTTGCATTTAAAAACAGCCGGATGGAGCGCGACAGAACGGGACTTGGGATGCATATTAAAAAGGTTGAACTTTCGTAGACAAAAGTTGGCAAGTGATTTTTTTTTATTATTGAACGACACGTCCTTATTACCGGTTGAAATAGGCGCTATGAAATATCACACCTGTCCTGTCCGCAGGCTGCGGTCAGATCGTTTGTTGAACCAATCAGACGACTTTCTGCCTGTCAATCATTGTGCGTGATTGCACGTTTACATGCTGTACACGCTAACGTTGTCATTACTGGAAAAATCAAGTTGTCTTACTTAAAGATTTCTTAAAATGTCTTGTTTTGGGCTCATAACTCAAATATCTATGTTCCTCCGCGTCTGAGACCGTTAATCCGCGCATCTTATCATGTGGCTTGTTTAGCGCGTTACCGTGGAGACGTAGCGCTTGTGGAGGCTTCCCGCTATTCTCCGCGGCATCCACGCACAACTCACCACACGCCCCACCGAGAGCGAGAAACACATTATAGCGACCACGAGGAGGTTACCCCATGTGACTCTACCCTCCCTAGCAACCGGGACAATTTGGTTATCCCATGTGACTCTACCCTCCCTAGCAACCGGGACAATTTGGTTATCCCATGTGACTCTACCCTCCCTAGCAACCGGCCCAATTTGGTTACCCCATGTGACTCTACCCTCCCTAGCAACCGGGCCAATTTGGTTACCCCATGTGACTCTACCCTCCCTAGCAACCGGCCCAATTTGGTTACCCCATGTGACTCTACCCTCCCTAGCAACCAGGCCAATTTGGTTACCCCATGTGACTCTACCCTCCCTAGCAACCGGCCCAATTTGGTTACCCCATGTGACTCTACCCTCCCTAGCAACCAGCCCAATTTGGTTGCCAAGGAGACCTGACTGGAGTCACTCAGCACGCCCTGGATTCGAACTCGCGACTCCAGAGGTGTGATAGTCAGCGGCAATACTCGCTGAGATACCCAGACCCGATCACTAATTTTAATATGAAGTGTGCCCATGCTTTGGACAAATTTGCTTGTGCACATCTTCCACTCCTGTTATTTTTCAAATGTGTTTTCACTACTGTAAAATGACGTACTTTTGTGCCAAAGCGCAACTATTTGATAATGAAATTTGTTGTTAAAGTCTTTGTTTATGCTAATGGCCACTACAGCACCCCTTGTGGCAACACAGGGAATCCAACGCAAACTTGCGCTTCATTATGAGTTGCAGTCTGACACATTCCGGAAACGTCATGTCATGTGAAATTAAGCGTGCATTGCTAAAAGCGTTTGCAGTCACATACTTGCGTGGAGGATATTTGGGGTCGTAACACGCTAAAGCAAGCCTGATGGAAATATGTTTGCAAAATTACGTGGTTTCTTACACATATCGCGGCAGTTCTGGGGTGAAATGTCCACTGGGTGGCGCTAGAAACACGTTAAATGTTCTCTCAAACCTAACCGACAGTGTCAGATAAATCAAACATGAGATGATAAACACAACCACCTCATTTTCTGGTGCTTCTATGACACTTTTGGTTCACGTATGGACCCGCGTGCTCTTCAGGACTCGTACCCGCTCCGTTACATCACAACTGCAACGCTCCATCAGTCGAGCAACCCACACTCGAACAAGCTTGTAAATGTAGTTGATGATGTCATGCGAACGTTAAAATGAGTCATGCGCGATAGTAAAAGTGTTTAGATGTCATAAGAGAGCGTTGTGTGAGAAACAGGGTGAAAAGTGAGTGTTTATGCACTGATAATCTGCCGTTTTACTCGTGATTTGGGTGAAAGGGAAAGTCATTATTCTTCTAGCACCTCGGGACTGCCACGATACGTACAACTAGCCTAAATCACAATATAGTGATTTGATTTGATTTGAACTAGCCACGCAAAAATAATAACGCCATTATAAGAGACCAGTATAAGCACAGCAAGCTCTCAGCATGCTACAACTCCCTCCAAGAATCTGCTTAAAAGCACAGCCGCTAAAATATCACAGTTACAAAATAAATTCTAGATTAACTACTACACCTCACGAATGGACTCGCCGGTTGTTAGACCATCCTGACTTATCCCTAGTATATAAAAGCAAATAGAGATTGAAAGCAGGCCAAGAAAGTGGTGTTAAAGAGATTAAAAAATGGTGGTCTTGTGTCCAAAGCTTGCAGTACGCCCCAGCTGTGAAGATTCCTTGGACACTAGAGTCTTTGTTCAAGCGTTCTGTTCGGCTGGACGGCCCACAAAGCCGCATCTGTGTACTTAGAACTGGGGGGTTAGTGTCTAGTCAGTGTGTGCATGTGTTGTCATCACCCATATCTTTCCTAGTGTGCTACAGAGATGTGACGCTTTGACAGATGAAAGCCTTCCAGAACCGTGGACTTGCTCAAAGAACTGCAGCTCACACAGTTCTCCGTTCGCAACAAGTGAAACATCAGGCAAGCGTCGGCATTGCCTTGATTTTATAGTGAAAGACAACATGAAATCGGACGTATTTACGATTGAAACAGGATATTCAAGGAGACAAAAAGTAGGGCAATATTTGATTTTACCCATCAGGAATTGGTTGGATTATGATAAAAGTGGATAAAAGTGTCATAAAAGTGTCTCTATTGTCATGTTTCCATCGAAGTTACATATTTAATTAACGTACTTTCAAATCTAAAAGCGGTCCATTTACACATACTGTGGAATAATTGCCAAAAAATTGGTCTAATTTACAGAGAGACCCCCCCCCCCCCCCTCCATTAATCATAAATGACATTATATGTGTTTAAAATCTTACGAGAAACATTTACGCTAAAAAAAAAAAGTCATAATTTTCTAAGCATGTAATTTTGGTTCTGTTCACCCCGTCTCTCTCCAAATAGTCTTATTTTATTCCACTACACGGCAGGAAGCACTAGAAATTAGAATTTTTCCTCTATCACCTTCCGTTACAAAATGCCGGTCTGAAATGTAGGTGGCGCTCTAACACATTTCACCCCTCACAGATGTGCTCGTCCATAGACATTCAGTCTAATGTTCAGTTCAAGCAACACCCTCATTATTACATTGAATATCTCGGCCTCTGAGTGGACTACAAGCTCAATCTAGGTGTCAATAGAAAGCTTTGTGATGATGTATAACATATTGTCACTAATAGTCGATAACATGTGTTTTTGATGATTTGTTCAGCATGCTTTTCCTGCTGCACTGCCTATTTTGTTCCCGAAGATCCCGGCATTAATTCCAGGAAAAGTCGTTCCTTGAACTGTTCTGGGACTGCAACATTTGTTCATTCACATTGCAAGAGCTTACACTAATCTGTGCTGACATTCACACACATCCGGGGCAGGGATGGACTGGTAATCTGGCATACCGGGCATTATCCCGGTGGGCCGACGCACTTTGGGGCCAATCAGGGGCGGATTAGCCATCGGGAGAACCACAAAACGGAGCTGCGAGAAGGTTGTACAAAGTGACACTTATTTTTTTTACCAACGCTATCAAAATGAGTATCAGGCACAACAGCGCCGCTATAACACGTGCCGCCATCTTGATTGTTTTGGTCGGATAGATCACACGACTAAAAATGCATCATCGTTTTCCAAAGCGTCCGTTTTCACAGTCCACAGTACAACGCCAAAAGGCGCTTTCAAATGTATCCACTTTGGAGCGCGTTTTCAAAAAGCTCAGTTTTTGCGGACAAAAATGCCGTCTCAGTATGGACGGAAAGCCAAAACGGAGAGAAAAAGATCTTTCAAACGAAAATGCATTAGTGTGGTCTAGGCCTTAGTTTGATTCTATGCGGGTCTACCTTCCTAAATAAATTGTCTTTATTGTTATGTTCTTGCCCTTTATAGGGTTAAGATACTACATTTGCGTTAACACAGAAGGCTCCCCGGCATTGATCCCGCCGATATCCCGGGATCAGAGCCAAGTGTGAACTTCTATTTATAAATAAGATAGACAGTCATGTTCCTGAGAATGAGAGCTTTCATTTGATATATGACATGTCTAAGTTCTATTTTAAATACTTTTATATATTCATATAAATTTTTCTACCACATAACCACTAGGTGGCGCTTAATTGCGACGCGGATGTTTTAAGGCCTTATATTGATATTTTAAGTAACATAAATGCATGTATTCACATGACTTTTATGATGCACATCAATATTCATATATAAATTATTTTGGAATATATTTGGAAAACGTTTTTCCGTTGTAGATTATGCACATGTCTTCTTATCAAATACAAATTATATCAAGCGAGCGTTGACGTTTTTTATGCGCATTATTTTTTTAAAAATTTAATTTGCATCTTGGTGTTTCCATGCAGCATTTTTTATGTGATATCCCAAAATTTGCATAAAAATAGAGGCTGAAAAACAACAAAGCTTGATGGCGTCAGTTAATAAACAGGTGGTACTACAAGCTTGAATTGCGCAGGACACTTCCTTATTACAGTCTGGGGACATGATTAATTGTTTTAATTTTTTTAACGCGTTATTTATTGTATTATTATTAAATTAAAGCATTAAATCGACAGCCTTATTTATGGGAATGCCTTAAAGGGGTCATGACATTGTCAAAAATTGTCCTTGATATTTTGACATATAAGAGGTCATTGTACTATCAAAATATACTTTATGTTTCAGAACTCAAAACTTCCTCCTCGCTGCAAAAAGAGCAATCGTCATATGCATCTGACCACCTCCACAACAACACATCAATGCCTTCTTTACCTGATCACTTCCGTAGCCCCGCCCAGTAGCGATAGCAGGTCAGTCAGAGAGCCAATCAGAACAGTGGGCGTTTACCGTCAAGTCTTAAAGGAGAAGCAGCACCAAAACCGATCGTTTCTGACATGGGGTCAGGAGGAGGGTGCACAATGGTTATGTTTTGCAAATATATGACTTGTTTTGTGTGCAAAAAAACTTAAGTAATATTATAAGTGAATCATAACATATTAAGGAACATATTAAAATGAGAAAACAAAGCATGCATGACCCCTTTAAAAAACTAATTTATAGTAAAACTGTCAAAGTAGTTGAGCTTTTCTCATCAGCAGAACCCAGAAACTCTGTTTCTCTGTCTCTGTGAATGCAGCGGGACTGTCGGCGCTGTGTGCATCAGATTGAGTTGGTGAAGTCCCGCGCCCGCAGGCGTTCTCTCAGTCCAGTTCAGTGTCTCTGTCTTTCATGTGAAGCATCACTCACACTCAGTGTTGTTGGCGAAGCTACTTTCAAACCGCAGCTTCCCAAACTACCTGCTACGTATCGTTTAAAGTAGTTCAACTTCAGTTAAGCTACTCTGGCTCTGCAGGTCCATACAATGCAAGTGGATGGTGACCAGAACTTTGAAGCTCCAAAAAGAACATAAAGGGAGCAATAAAGTAATCCATACGACTCCAGTGGTTTAATCCATGTCTTCTGAATACATTTTCCTCCCTGTCCAGTAGGTGGTGATATGCACAAAGAATGCGAATCACCAAAAAAAAAATGTCGAAGAAAGTGAAAATGAAAGCGGAGATTTATAGTAAAAAAGGGCTTAAATATTGATCTCTTTCTTACCCACACCTATCATATCACTTCTGAAGACATGGACTAAACCACTGGAGTCGTATGGATTAATTATATGCTGCCTTTATGTAACTTTTGGAGCTTCAAAGTTCTGGTCACCATCCACTTGCATTGTATGGAGGTACAGAGCTGAGATATTCTTCTCAAAATCATTGTTGGTGTTTTGAAGAAAAAAGAAAGTCATACACATCTGGGATGGCATGAGGGTGAGTAAATGATGAAGAATTGACATTTTGGGGTGTACTGTCCCTTTAAGTTAGGTTAGAATATAGCAGGCTGTAAACAGGAGAAAATGGGTGCTTTTGGGAAAAGATTTAAATAGCTAGAAGTTTGCGAGGTTCATGGCATCGGATCCTAATAAAAGTTTAGCAAAAAATGCAAATGTCCTGGCTCGAGACTTACAGTTTGCAAATTCCTCGAACTTATTTGTATATCTGATTATTCTTTGTTATGTAAGCATTTTCAGGGAGTGTACTGAGTTATCAATACTGTGGAAAAACAATTAAAATGTATTTATATTTATTATTCATTTATCATTCATCACTGAAAGATGGTAAATACATACAGGGCTTAAACCTCAGAAAACCATTCATCTGTTAATCTTTACAATCATCCAAATACATGTATAATATGCTCCGCCTCTAAAACAACTTTTCTGTTTGACTGACATCATCAAACCCTCTTAATTTCACCAACCTGTCATATAGAAACACTTTAAACCATGGAAAAAAAAATATTTTATTTTTTTATTTTTCTCTCTAAAGATCCTATTTCACTTAGACATTAGACATTTTTTGCCAAAAACTTTCCCAAACATGTCACCTGTATCTGTGGATAATGTTGTGTTAAATCGACAAATCAATCAAAAGTTCCAACATTACAAATATAATTGATGATCGTGTCCAAAAACATCTCCAAACAAATAAAAGATAATAATTGTACATAAGAACTAATTACACATGCAAACACAAGAATGACTAAAGGTTTGCATAGCATGCAGACATGATTTTAGTCATGAGATTTCACAGAATGAGTTTCATTCTGTGTCATTTGAGTCATCATTGAGTCTGTGTCATGTATTTGGCGCCATCTCCTGGTGGTCATATGTAACATTGTGCTTCATGTGGATTATCTAATGATCTATACATCTGATTATCTTGTGTGTGGACTCGTTTGAACGATAATCATCTCCTCTAAGTAAAGATGTGATATTTTATGTTCTGTTTATTTTCTTGAAGTTATAAGCACTATGAGTTTGTTGAAACATTATTCATTATGCAGCGGGGACCTTCTGTGGCACAGCGTGGTCTGTTTTGTTGGTTTTATGTCTTTGGCAGATGGAGAATAATGCATTCAGATACAGGGACTCTACATGCGAGTACTAGAGGCGACTACGGTGTCCGCTTACACTCCGGTGTGAGAGTGGTTTCCTTTGTCATCTCACTTACAGACAGGTGGTGATTCTATACTCTGAACGACAGCAGAGATGAGCACCAAAGACGTGTTGTTGTTTTAGTCGCCTCATGTCTTGCTTTCAGCTTCTGTTTTTTAGTTTAATGGAATAGTTCACCCAAAAATGGAAATTCTGTCACCAGTAGAGCACTTTAAATATTCAAATGGTGCTGAACGACTTTCCAGGTGTTCGTCAAACCTGTTTAGGACATTATATGCAGTGTTACTTTAGTTTCATTTTAGTCGTAGTGTTTGTCATTTGACAAATGTGTTTTTTAAATTTAGTCAATATTTCGTCATGTCATTTTCATTCATTTTACTCTCACTAAATGGCATATAAATTTAGTCGACAAAAACTAAATATTTAATTGACAATAATGTGTGAAAACGTGTTAAACTGTAACAGACCAAATATTAAAAAATTTAAAAAATGTTTTTTTTTTAATGGTTCATTGATTTTTTTTTTAAAGGTTGTCCGAGGTGATACTAATTAGAAATATATAAAAAAAAAAATCTGTTTTAAAACACGTGTCAAGTTCGTAGACGTAATATTTGAGTTCATGTTGTTTTTACAAGTTGTTTGAAAAACATTTCTATCATTTTGGACAAAAAATGTATTTAATGACTTTAAAAAATGTCACGTGGTGCAACCATCAAGTAAAAGATATTAAAATAGTTTCCTTGCACCTTGAATACGTGAGTGTGAACGCAACTTTATTATTCATTTTAAAAAAAGTTTAAGTTTTTTTTTTTTTTTTTTTACAAATATCATGAAATTTTAAGTCAAGAAAATTAAGAAGTTTTCTGGTGGTTGCACCAAATGACCTGAAACAAATAAACGTTTTCTTACCAATGTTAAAATATTGATATTTAATGATATGATAAATTAATAAATCATTTTTCGATCTTCACACAGTCTTGCGGGTTTTATGATTTTAAACGACATTTCGACCTACATATTAGATTCCTCACATGACTGGTTGATGTGGTGGTCAAACGTTTTCCAAATATTAATCATATTTAAAAAAAATAATTTTTTTTAAATAAATAATAATTAATTATTATTCTGCATAACTCATGTCAACATTTCTTTTTTTCAAGAGTTTCAGCTTTTAATGAGACTTTGATTTTTTTTAAACATGTTTCAACATATTAAATATTAAGATTAACCCTTTAAGCTTTACGTATTTTTATTTAAGAAATACAAAAAACAAAAGCAAAAAAACAAGCGTTTGCTATCATTGTATAGAACACTTAATGATATAGATTATGATACATTCTGAGACTCTCAGCTTAAGAAACTGCTGGAAATAAATAAATAAATAATTTAATGTGATATGCACAAAGAATGTGAATCACCAAAAACAAATGTCGACGAAAGTGAAAATGAAAGCAGAGATTTATAGTAAAAAAAAAAGGGCTTAAATATTGACCTATTAAATTAAATAGGCTAATTAAATTGAGCCAAAAAGTATTTTTTTTTTTCTAATTTGACAATGTATCTCTGGGTATAAATAAGGTGGCTCCGATAAACTACTTTTGTTTAGTGAAAAATAAAATTTAATCAAAAGTTCTAACATTACAAAAATTATTTATCATAGTGTCCAAAAACATCTCCAAACAAATAAACGATAATAATTGTATATAAGAACTAATTACACATGCAAACACAACAATGACTAAAGGTTTGCATAGCATGCAGACATGATTTTAGTCATGAGATTTCACAGAATGAGTTTCATTCTGTGTCATTTGAGTCATCATTGAGTCTGTGTCATGTATTTGGCGCCATCTCCTGGTGGTCATATGTAACATTGTGCTTCATGTGGATTATCTAATGATCTATACATCTGATTATCTTGTGTGTGGACTCGTTTGAAAGATAATCATCTCATTCAGTTTCATTCTGTGCCATTTGAGTCATCATTGAGTCTATGTCATGTATTTGGCACCATCTCCTGGTGGTCATATGTAACATTGTGCTTCATGTGGATTATCTAATGATCTATACATCTGATTATCTTGTGTGTGGACTCGTTTGAAAGATAATCATCTCATTCAGTTTCATTCTGTGCCATTTGAGTCATCATTGAGTCTATGTCATGTATTTGGCGCCATCTCCTGGTGGTCATATGTAACATTGTGCTTCATGTGGATTATCTAATGATCTATACATCTGATTATCTTGTGTGTGGACTCGTTTGAAAGATAATCATCTCATTCAGTTTCATTCTGTGCCATTTGAGTCATCATTGAGTCTGTGTCATGTATTTGGCGCCATCTCCTGGTGGTCATATGTAACATTGTGCTTCATGTGGATTATCTAATGATCTATACATCTGATTATCTTGTGTGTGGACTCGATTGAAAGATAATCACAGACTCTAAATAACGATATTCAATGTTCTGTTTATGTTTCCTGAAGTAATAAGCAAAAATGCATCATATAAGCAACACCAACATAATCGGTTGTATTATTGATTTCAGCATTTATTTACATTTTTTACATTAGTACATTTATAGATAGTTTATTGCACCAAAAGTAACTTTAAAGTAAACATTAAACATTAAATACAGAATACTGTATGCACATCCAGGCTATTTGGAAAACAACGAAAAGTGCAATGTGCTGATAAAATACTTTAGAGTGATTTTTAAAGATTTCATTAATTTGCTGTACTTTTCCAGGCCTGGAAAACTCCCTGAAATTTCCAGGTTTTCCATAATGAGAAAGAAGAAGTTTTCCGGCGTTCTCTTCTATTTATGGCGCTGCATCGAGTTTTTTTTCTCCCCAATTTGGAATGCCCAATTCCCAATGTGCTCTAAATCCTCGTGGTGACTCAATCCAGGTGGCGGAGGATGAATCCCAGTTGCCTCCGCGTCTGAGACCGTCAATCCGCGCATCTTATCAGGTGGCTTGTTGAGCGCGTTACCGCGGAGACGTAGCACATGTGGAGGCTTCACGCTATTCTCCGCGGCATCCACGCACAACTCACCACACGTCCCACCGAGAGCGAGAACCACATTATAGTGACCACGAGGAGGTTACCCCATGTGACTCTACCCTCCCTAGCAACCGGGCCAATTTGGTTGCCTAGGAGACCTGGCTGGAGCGTCTAGTTTTTTGGTGTGAACTGCCTCTAATACGTCTATGTTCCGGTGTTGAAAAGGCAAAAAAGTTGCAAAATCGTCGTTTTCTGAGCCGAAAACGTATTAATGTGGATGTGGCCACATTATGAGTAAATGTGACATTATGATGAAACTATTCCTTTAACAGAGCAGAGGGCAATCCATTATTGTTTGCTGTCCTAAATGTTTTTTCATTTGCATATCAACAGTTTGCAAGAGTCGTTCTGAACCGTACCGTTGCATATCGATATATAATATGCATGCATTACTGACTGCGGTTACTCAGCAAGTGTTGATTGCAGTACTTAAGATAATGTGAGTAGTGCTTACCAGTGCTGAATTCACTTAAACCACCAAAGACCTGTAATCCAGTGTTTCAGCAGGGAATTGAGAATTCATTGAGCTGACAATTGATTACGTAAATTTCTGGCTGTTGTGTTGAGAGAGAGAGAGTGAGAGATAGACGAGAAAGAGAGAGAGAGAGAGAGAGACAGAGAGAGAGAGAGAGAGTGACAGTGAGAGAGAGAGAGAGTGAGAGAGAGAGAGAGAGAGAGAGAGAGAGAGAGAGATGAGAGAGTGACAGTGAGAGAGAGAGAGAGAGAGAGTGACAGTGAGAGAGAGAGAGAGAGAGAGAGATAGACGAGAAAGAGAGAGAGAGAGAGAGAGAGAGAGAGATAGATGAGAGAGTGACAGTGAGAGAGAGAGAGAGAGAGAGTGACAGTGAGAGAGAGAGAGAGAGATAGACGAGAAAGAGAGAGAGAGAGAGAGAGACAGACTAACAAACATTTTTACATTATCAAACAGAAATCACAAAGACATACAACTACCTCGGCCTAAAAACCAATCGCATTATATGGCAGTGAAGTGTGGGGTCCACCTGTAAAATTTGACTATTTAAATTGGGAAAAACATCCCATTGAAACTCTGCATCTGGAATTCTGTAAAAGAATCATTTATGTCCAAAGAAAAGCCCCAAATAATGGATGCAGGGCAGAATTAGGCCAATACCCTCTCCTTTTGAACATTCAGAAAAGAGCCATCAAATTCTGGAAGCTTCTAAAGACAAGTGACCCCAACACATCCCATTATAAACCCTAAAACACCAAGAGCTGAGCGGGGTGAAGAGTCCCCTATGCCAGCTTGTCCTGAGACTGACTGAAGTCACACCTGAGGAGATCGGCCAGTCTCAGGATAACGGCACACTCACAAACATTCGGCCCAACCAAATTATACACAAAGAAAAGGAGAAATACCTGACGCATTGGACAAACACCATTAAAACTCAACACAAACTGGAATGTTATTCGGCACTAAATCGAGAGTACACGGTGGCAAACTATCTGACCACAGTGACTGACAGAAAGTTAAGAAAAGCACTGACGATGTACAGACTCAGCGAGCACAGCCTGGCCGTAGAGACGGGCCGCCGCAGACAGACATGGCTGCCCCGCGAGGACAGACTGTGCTCCCAATGCATCCTGGGAGTGATTGAGACAGAACTGCACTTCCTCACAGAATGCCCAAAATACCAACCAATTAGAAACAAATATTACCCCAAAATTAACAACATATGTCCAGATTTCAATGCATGTACCCCGACACAAAAAATGTGTTTTATTCTGGGTGAAAAAGAGGAATGTGCAAATATAGCTGCAAGATTTGTACTATCCTGTAGAAACCTGCGGGACAACCAGAACTCAACCAATAACAACACATGATGTATCGATGACCCCTGACCCCAATCCCCTCCCCCGTTACTGACCCTATATGTTGCATTAATGTTATTTCTTTATATTTATTATTGTTGTCATGTCTTAGTTTAGTTCCTGTTTTGTTTTGTATGTAATTGCTTTGGCAATACAAAATGTCTTTGTCATGCCAATAAAGCTCGTTAAATTGAAATTGAATTGAGTGTGAGAGAGAGAGAGAGAGAGAGAGAGAGAGAGAGGGAGAGAGAGAGAGAGAGAGGTGGAGGATGCAGCAGGAAGGTGATAAAGAAATTGCGCTGGAGTCAATCGTTCACTCCTACACTATTTTCCGCCTCTGTTGGCGGTTATTTTTATGTGCTGCCTCCAGACACACAGAATACAGCAGAAAACATCATATATAAGTATGTGTGTGTGTGTGTGTGTGAGTGTTTATAATAGAGATTGTGACTTAGAAAATGTTCTTTTTGTTTGATTTCTCCGAGTCGATCGCCCACGTTAGATTAGCTGAATAAAGTTCCGGTTGGAGAAATGCTGAAAACTGAAGTGAGTCTGTACCGGATGTGTGTGTGTCCTTCCATCACATCATGATGATCTGTTCTGGGATGTGTTGGGCGTCGGCGGGCGGTCTGATTTATATGTGTACAGCTAATGTATGATAATAGCTGTCATATATTAAACTGTACCAAAAATTGTGAAAATGGATTCAGAAATCTTGCCAGTCACACACACTGCACGCAGCTTTGAAAGCACATTGTAATCATGTAATCTCATTAATATTCATGAGCCAAGCCGTCACCTTTGTTATATTCATAAGTATGGTCTTGTTCGCATTACTAGGACTGGGAGTCGATTGCAAAAAGAATAAATTCTTTGACTCCAAAGCGTGTGCGTAAAGATATTTATTTTTAGAATAGACTTATATTATTAATCTCTTCCATTCTCAAAAGGGGGCGCTATGTCACGAACAAAATGTATGTTTAAAAAGTCCCCGTATATGTAAATCAGGCATATGAGGTATCATTTGAAAGCGTACAATCTGCGCTTTTCAGAGATAACCATCACTTCTGCATTTATATTGTAAAATAACCAAAAATAACAAAAAAAAGGCCATGATACATGCTCGTCGCAAATTAGCGCCACCTAGAGGTAATGTGGTAGAAATATTAATATGAATGTAAAAGTCTTTCAAGTAGCACTTACATAGACAAGTCATATATCAAATTAAAGATCTCATTCTCAGGAGTGCAACTGATATGGTTATTTAGTTGCACTAATACCACAGTTCGAAAGATTTAAAAAAAATTCACAAAGTGAAATATGATTTCTGTAACACATCAAATACAAAAGTTTCATTTATGCTCCGATAATTGCTTCTGTAAGCCCCAGACAGCTAATAAACTTTATATCTGCTTTTACCTTAGAGAGTTTTCTACTAAATGAGCCATTGTTTACTTGTCTGTGAGCTTGCTTGTGTGAATAATCCAATGTTATATCTACATATATTAGATGTCCAGAGCAGAATATGCAGTCCAGCAGGAAAAAAAATTATGTTATTGACTATTGTTACTAAAAAGGGGGGGATCTCAGCTTTCTAATGACCCCTAGATTGAGCTTGTAGTCCACTCAGAGGCCGAGATATTCAATGTAATAATGAGGGTGTTGCTTGAACTGAACATTAGACTGAATGTCTATGGACGAGCACATCTGTGAGGGATAAAATGTGTTAGAGCGCCACCTACAGTTCACATCTGTGTATTGTGATGGAATGTGTTAGAGCGCCACCTACAGTTCACATCTGTGTATTGTGATGGAATGTGTTAGAGCGCCACCTAAAGTTCACATCTGTGTATTGTGATGAATGTGATATACTATTTGGAGGGAGATGGGGTGAACAGAACCATAATTACATGCTTAAAAAATTAGGATAACAATTAGGGGGTGGGGGGTGAAGAAATTAGACCAATTTTTGGCAATTATTCCACTGTATGAGCTTTTAAATTTGAGTGTGAAAAATTGCGGGGAGCCCAAAAATGCTCTAGAGTTCATAGAAATAAATACATTTAAATTATATTTAAGTTAGCTACTTTTTAATGTATTTATCTTTTTTAATTCTCGGTACACTTATAACTCTGTTTATTTTATTTTTACTTTAACTGGTTAAATTATATCTTACTTTTCATTTCTTGTAAAGCTGTAAAGTGTCCTTAAATGCTGTGAAAGGTACCAATACATAAAGTATATTATTATTATTATTATTATATTATTATTATTGTTGTCAGTAGTGCATTGACAGTAGGGACCACCAGTCTGTTACAAACCTGTATGGCTTACTTACGTAAAAAACGAAAGTCAATGTTTCAGTCACCATTCACTTTCATTTCAAATGCAATGAGAGTAAATGAGGCTAACATTCTGCCTAACAGAGAAAGTCCAACATCTTTGGGATGACATGAGGGGAGAGTAAATGATGAAAGAATTTCCATTTTGGAGTGAAATATTCCTTAAAATCACAATTGAATGATATATTTCTTCTTACAACTGCGAGATTTACTCTGCAACTGGACCGACCATTCAAGGTGAAACTGACCTCTCATGTCTGCATGTTCTCTGGGTGTCCCTGTTTGACCCCTTAGGGTCAGATGTCGCAGCTGAGGTGCCGCGGGTGTAATCAGTACGTAAATGTTGCCTGCGGTTTGGCGTATCCTCTGAATCATGTGATTGGTCCTGACAGGCAGTGAGACTGCTGTAGCCAAACTCTCCGGGGATGCGGTTTCATGTCTTAACATCACGGGATGAACTTGAGGTGAAAATTTGATTATTTTCACAGAGTCGTCGTCTTTAAGCAATGATGCCTGGAGAGTGTGACATAACTAGCACAACATAACTAGCAGAAGAGACAGAGGTATTATATGGTACATGAACAACACTGAAAAAATCATTTTATTTAGACCAACAAAGTCTCATGAAAACTCGTAATAATTTGTATAAGATTTTATACGAATTAGCAGGATTTTAAGATATCGTAAGTTTAATTCACATAGAGGCAGGGCCGTATTAATGCACGAGCTTGCCCCAGGGCCCGTGGCTGCAGGGGGCCGCCATATTCTCCCCAGTCTAAGCTCGCAGGTGGATGTGTACAGTACAGGCATCAAATGAATGACTGATGTATGTCAAAAATCTGCATGGATAAAAAACGACTTGCAAGATTTACTTGCAACCCCAATTCTGAAAAAGTTGGGACGGCATTAAAAATGCTAATAAAAACAAAAATGAGTGATTTGTAAATTATATTCACCCTTTGCTATATTGAAAGCACTTCAACTACACATTATATGATGTTTTACCTTGTGAATTTCTTTATTTTTTTATGTACAGTCATTTCAAATCAGATGATTGCAACACGCTGCGAATGAGTTGGGACAGGCGAGTGTTTACCTCTGTGAAACATCACCAGTTCATCTAATAAAAATGTATGAATGCAGTATAATCTAAAGTATAACTATGAATAGTGGAAGTCTTATAATGTGTTATAACTGTAGTTATAATTATTTATGAGAAGTTATAACTCATTATAAGGTGTATTATGAGACATTATAAATGTATTATAATCTAAAGTATAACTATGAATAGTGGAAGCCTTATAATGTGTTATAACTGTAGTTATAATTATTTATGAGAAGTTATAACTCATTATAAGGTGTATTATGAGACATTATAAATGTATTATAATCTAAAGTATAACTATGAATAGTGGAAGTCTTATAATGTGTTATAACAGTAGTTATAATTATTTATGAGATGTTATAACTCATTATAAGGTGTATTATGAGACATTATGAATGTATTATAATCTAAAGTATAACTATGAATAGTGGAAGTCTTATAATGTGTTATAACTGTAGTTATAATTATTTATGAGAAGTTATAACTCATTATAAGGTGTATTATGAGACATTATAAATGTATTATAATCTAAAGTATAACTATGAATAGTGGAAGCCTTATAATGTGTTATAACTGTAGTTATAATTATTTATGAGAAGTTATAACTCATTATAAGGTGTATTATGAGACATTATAAATGTATTATAATCTAAAGTATAACTATGAATAGTGGAAGTCTTATAATGTGTTATAACAGTAGTTATAATTATTTATGAGATGTTATAACTCATTATAAGGTGTATTATGAGACGTTATGAATATATTATAATCTAAAGTATAACTATGAATAGTGGAAGTCTTATAATGTGTTATAACTGTAGTTATAATTATTTATGAGAAGTTATAACTCATTATAAGGTGTATTATGAGACATTATGAATGCATTATAATCTAAAGTATAACTATGAATAGTGGAAGTCTTATAATGTGTTATAACAGTAGTTATAATTATTTATGAGATGTTATAACTCATTATAAGGTGTATTATGAGACGTTATGAATATATTATAATCTAAAGTATAACTATGAATAGTGGAAGTCTTATAATGTATTATAACTGTAGTTATAATTGTTTATGAGATGTTATAACTTATTATAAGGTGTATTATGAGACATTATGAATGTATTATAATCTAAAGTATAACTATGAATAGTGGAAGTCTTATAATGTGTTATAACTGTAGTTATAATTATTTATGAGATGTTATAACTCATTATAAGGTGTATTATGAGACATTATGAATGCATTATAATCTAAAGTATAACTATGAATAGTGGAAGTCTTATAATGTGTTATAACTGTAGTTATAATTATTTATGAGATGTTATAACTCATTATAAGGTGTATTATGAGACATTATGAATGCATTATAATCTAAAGTATAACTATGAATAGTGGAAGTCTTATAATGTGTTATAACTGTAGTTATAATTATTTATGAGAAGTTATAACTCATTATAAGGAGTATTATGAGACATTATGAATGTATTATAATCTAAAGTATAACTATGAATAGTGGAAGTCTTATAATGTGTTATAACTGTAGTTATAATTATTTATGAGATGTTATAACTCATTATAAGGTGTATTATGAGACATTATGAATGTATTATAATCTAAAGTATAACTATGAATAGTGGAAGTCTTATAATGTGTTATAACTGTAGTTATAATTATTTATGAGAAGTTATAACTCATTATAAGGTGTATTATGAGACATTATGAATGTAGTATAATGCATTTACAGTATATTATAAATACTGACTCTTACTGGAAAACAAGAGATAAATACAGATTAACAAGGGATTTTCTGCAGAAAAGCACTTGATGATGGGACTCAAAAGGAAATTTTCTTGGACAAATAGATCTCTGTCAGTTGTAGACTGATCTTAAAGCTCCTTGGGATCAATACAAATCTAATGGGGTTTTCAGTTTGACAGAGTGTTTTCAAGAAAGGGCAAATGGGAGCAGAGAGGCGTGTTAACCAGTACTGTATCATGTCTAAATGTGAGCTTTAAAAAGCTTTTGCTGGAACTACAAGCATTAAAAGTGAATTAGAAAATGAGAAATTAGACTATATGTGGTATAATCGTCACTGGTTGGGCAACAGGTTGAAAATGGGAGATGAAATTGACAGGAAAATCCTGCCACAGGCGTCAAAAGTGATTTCCATGCTACACGGCAGAACAGATCGGGACGTGTGTAATGGCCTATCTTTTATCTGGAACACAAGCCGTTGGCAGGATATACAGTCCTCCAGGAAGCCTTAGATAAGAGCTGGCTTTGGGACATAGAGGCCAGCGTTACTGAAGTCCTGCAGTGTCTGTTCACTTCGTATGTTTCAGTAAGCTCAGAGTAAGATGATCTTTAGGCGTTACTACAGGTACACTACACGACTTGCAGTTGGCGCTCTGAGACTCACAGTCCGATTTTCCGTCGTGCTCAGGACTAGACTGGTAATCTGGCATACCGGGTTATTTTCCCGGTGGGCCGATGCACTTTGGGACCAATCGTGGGCGGACTGGCCATTGGGAGAACCGAGTGGGCTGCTGGGTCGACCACGAAACGGGCCGAATGGCCCGCGATAAGCTAAAATGAGCTGCAGCATTATGCAGAACGGACCACAAAATGGTGAACACCCCCAAGACCCCCCCCCCAACTTTTGGGCCAGTTGCTATGTAAAATCCCTGGACGATTTCTCTTCCCAGTCCAGCCCTGGTCGTGCTGGTGCAAACACTTCAGGACCGTAGTGTATCAACTACACGACTATTCATCCCGACTGAGGCCTTGTGTGTTCGGTCTTTACTGGCACCATTTGCAAAAGGAAAAATAAACAATGATAAAAATGGCGAGTAGGGCGAGTGGGTGAGGTTTTGTTTCATTCTCTTATTATTTTTTGTCTCCTGCTACCCAATACCTCGCTCTCCTCTTTTAACAAACACGATTGAACGGCTCGCTCACGTTTTTACGCGTATTTGTGCTAATTTGCTAAGGAAAAAATAATAATAAAAACAGCTGAAAATAATGAAGCAGTCTCTATATTTCATTGGCTATGAGTTCATTGTCATCTCTCGCTGGTAGGTGTCACATGATGACAATTAGGGCCATTTGTTGGCACAGGCAAACTAGACGGTCATCTAGGGCGCCACCTGCTGGGGGGGCACCAAAGAGGAGGCTGCCGCCACGCAACCCAAAACACCACAAATGTTTCTTTTAAATACAATTCATTTTATCACCTGCTTTCCTAAAGTAAATGGTAAATGGTCTGCACTTGTATAGCGCTTTTCAAAGCGTTGTGACTCATTCACCCATTCACACACACACCCACACACCAATGGTGGCAGAGCTGCCATGCAAGGCGCCAGCCTGCCATTGGGAGCAACTTGGGGTTCAGTGTCTACACCGTCATTCGTTATAAACGAGAGTTACCTACATGACGCCTAATAGGAATCAGCACTACAGAGACTGAATTTGCTGTCAGTGTGAACGCCCCCAGTTTGTCTCCAAAAGAGACGTCTGTAGAAATGGCTTACATGACACCAACAATGCACCCTTTGACGCATGTCTAAACAGTCAGCGTTGTTTTTAGAGAGTAAAAGCCGTGTTTGTTCACACAAAATGAACTCCCACTTCCTTCATTTTTTCGGAGCAGTATGACCTACTGGTTTGTAGGATTTCTTTAGATACGTCTATGTGTGTGTTTGTTTGCTTGAAAGACTCTTTCTTCATTAGTAACAGTCTCTATACATTCTTGGCCTAAAGGCTGGATTGGCATACTGTGCCCCTTGGCACTGCTCAGGGCATCACCCCCACCACCCCCCCCCCAGTAAAGCAGGGAAGGAGCTCCAGTGTTTGCCCAGAAATGGCTCCATTCATGGCGTCAACACTTTCCAATCAGCACAGTTGGAGTTTAATGGTCCAGTCGTGCGCAGTCGTGTCTGATTGATGGATTTATTCAAATGAGCACCGTGACTCACCGTTCACCCATCATTTCTCAATGTGAACACTATGCAGATGAGATATCTCACTGTCTGCAGGTGTGTAGCTATTTTTGGATGAACAGGAAATCGCTTTTTCTTGGGCAAAAACTGAGGTCAGTTGTATGAGGGGGCAAGGCTAAAGTCACGCTAAAGATAGCAAAAATCTTCTGTTGTTAAAGTAAACATGAAACTGCATGCACAGCACATTTGACTTGTGATATTATGTTTTTCTGAGTCAAACGGCATTACAAATAAACAAAAACAAATTGCATATTGATTGCATGTTTCAAAGTTGGCTTTCCATACCAGAATGAAGCCAGATATGAATGTGCATTGGCTTAACTGATGCTTAAATAGCTTTGCATTAAGCAACAAAGTAAAAATACAATTAATTTTCTCCATAGGGGAACTAATTATTAACAATAATGTACAAACCTTAAAAGACAGATCTTGTTGTCTCCACGTTATTTAAACTTCATTTTTAAACAATCACACTTAATAGTGGATTTCCTGGTGAAAAACTACACTACCCACAATCCAAAGGGAAAACCGACCAATCAGAGAGTCATGCCAAAAGAGCTCTGCAGCTCCGCCCACTCCCATGATGCACTGTGACTCGCTCTCGCTACACTCTCAAACTACTAATATATTTGTATATATCTGAATATTTTGCAATAAACTAAAAATATATTGTATCTATACTTAAATTCAACAACTTTAAAACAATTGTTTGATATTTTCTCATTGGTTTTTAATTTATTTAAATCAATCGCAATGCTTCATGGGATTGTAGTTCATATAGTCGTTAAATAGTCGTTAGTCGTTAATATCCTTGTCTTATTTTCAAATATGTTTTTACTGGTTGGTTTGATTAATGGCTCACAACTCGTTTAGTAAGGATTTTATGAAATCCCTCTGGGAAAAAAGGAATGGGAAAAATACTTCCGGAACCAAGATGGCTGAAAAAGTGGGTAAATACTGTTACGCTCTATCGCCTGCGCAGCTTACGGGATGTCAGGTGAAAACGTGATGTCCTATATCACCTTCCTTTACAATACACAGATGCGAAATGTAGGTGGCGCTCTAATGCATTTCACCCCTCACAGATGTGCTCGTCCATAGACATTCAGTCTAATGTTCAGTTCAAGCAACACCCTCATTATTTCATTGAATATCTCGGCCTCTGAGTGGACTACAAGCTCAATCTAGGTGTCATTAGAAAGCTGAGATCCCTCTATTTTGCATTGCTCGCGCAAGTTTGACTGCCAGATTATAAATTTGTGTTTAAATTTGCGTTTGTTCGAGTAATGCGAACCTGCAAGTATTCCCCCTTCTCTTCCGGAAAAGGACAGGAGGAGGGGCTTCACATAGGACGGACAGCTGACCATAAACGATCTCTCTCTCTGCCGCACCACCATCCGCAGTCGGCCTTTATCCCTCTCAGAGGCTTGATTAGCTTGATAAGGGGCCGGGTGTGTAAAATCACGACCCGGCCCCGCCATCCGCCCTGTCACACAGTTATAATGTTTTTAGCTATTTGTGGCATACAGCAGTTATCGGCGCTTAAAAGAGATGTTTGTTTTTGATGTCTTACAGAAATCATATTTCACTTTGTGTTTCTTTTGAACTATAGTATTAGTGCAACAAAATAAAGTCATGTACAGTTATGTTCCTGAGAACGAGAGCTTTCATTTGATATATGACTCATCTGTTATTATTTTTATCGTCATATTAATATTTCTACCACATAACCACTAGGTGGCGCTTATTTGCGACACAGATGTTTTAAGGGCATATTTTGTTATTTTAAGTGACAAATGCAGAAGAGTGATGGATATCTGTAAATAGATCAGATTCTAATCTTTCAAATGATACCTCATATGCCTGACTTGAGCATTGTAAGCGTAAACTTTTTCGCGATATAGCGCCCCCTTTTGGAGCCGTCAAAAGCACTTTTTTAACGTTTTTTATTTTTATTTTTTAAGCTTAGATTTTTAAGCACTTATCATGGTACTGTGTAGGTTGCCAGGCGCAGGGTATAGCTTGCCAGTCAGTTGGAAATTTGACTCTTAAGTCCATCACATGCTCTTGGTTTAATCTAAACACAACCCGTCAAACAAGTCATCCAGTACATCCATTAGAAAGAAGCACTCTCAGTCAAATAGTTAGTATGACTAACAAAACAGGAACAGATCTTGACAAACTAAATATTTGCATGTGAAATTGGGTCACAACTCGTTAAATCCCACAAATGTCTATATATACTATAGGTGGGTGATGTGATAAAGCCATTTTGAAACATAATATCAGTTAAATGGCCAAGTTGGCATATGAAATGGGCAAATATTGGACAATTTATTGCCTGCTGATGCTTTGTCCGATCACCAACAATAACATAGACTATCACACATATTCAGTATATAACCAGGCCCTAATATACTGTACAGTAGACTCCAGACATCCCATCATGCATCACAATTCAACGCAATAGTCTGTCACCTCTGTCGCTTTCTGCCCAAATCAATTCTGTTTTATAAACACAAGTGTGTTGTATTAGAATCCTATAAAGAGACGTTTAGCAAGAACGGATGAACACAGATACATCAGAGTCAGACGCGTCTACGCTCGCTCGCCCACGTTCACAGAACCCTTTGAGACTGACAGGTGACGACGGTGAAGACGGCGGGACTGTCAGATCTGTGACACTGACTGTGAGTGCGGGTGAGTCAGTCTGGCAGGGCAGTTTACACGACTATAACTATCTCTTTAACACTTTGCTGTGTGGCCCAAGTGAAAAGAGTCTAGATATGGCTGGAGTCAATCCTTCAGCGTACGTTTATTGGATTGTGAACGTGTTCTTCCATCATGAGTGGGAGGCGGGCAGCATTTCTCTGTCCATAAATGTATGTCCATTATATACTGTGTACTCTGCACTCGGGCTGAACTGTAAGACCGGTGGGTGAGTGAGAGTTGAGCTCAGGAAGTACAGTTGAGTGTCTCATATGCTTTCAGTAGAGTTATGAGACATTAGAGAGCAGATATGAGACATTACACTCACTGACAGGCTCCTGTACACTCTATTTTTAAGCTGACAGAGGAAACGGAGCGACGCTGTGTGTGAACACAACTCAGTTTGATTGGGTGTGTTTGGTCTTCATCAATCTGTTACATTTGTTGTTTCCCTAAAAGGTGTTATGTGCTGTATTTAACTTTTTTTTCCTCCCCCTTTTTCTCCCCAATTTGTAACGGCCAATTCCCAATCCGCTCTAAGTCCTCGCGGTGAAGTGACTCGCCTCAATCCGGGTGGCGGAGGACGAATCTCAGTTGCGTCTGAGACCATCAATCCGCTCATCTTATCACGTGGCTTGTTGAGCACGTTACCACGCAGACGTAGCGCATGTGGAGGCTTCACGCTATTCTCCACGGCATCCACGGACAACTCGCCACACGCCCCACCGAGAGCGAGAACCACATTATAGCGACCACGAGGAGGTTACCCCATGTGACTCTACCCTCCCTAGCAACCGGGCCAGTTTGGTTGCTAAGGAGACCTGTCTGGATTCGAACTCGCGACTCCAGATGTGGGGAATTTTACATTTTTAATTGTTTACTAAACAAATATATAAAATGAGACTTTTGAAAATAGCTTAATTACAGGCATATCTGGACAAAACAGGTCGTTTGATCGATTTTGTCTAATTACACATTCAGTCTTTGTGTCTAGAAAAACTTGCAGGTAAAACGGCAGAACGTGCGCACTGTTATGATGACGAAATATCACGTGCTTCAAGACGTAACGGCACATGGAAACCGAAGTAACTTGGGTAACTTTTTGTAATTTCTGAGCAAATACACAATTATATCTAGATATCAGAAATAGCCCAAATTTTAGTTATCCATCTCAAATGTAACCTTGTGCGATTAAAAACAAAAATGTACTTTAAATTTATGCAATTAATCATATCCCCGGAGCGTAATAAGGAAGATTCCTGAGTAACTCAAGCTTGTAGTACCACCTGTTTTCTCTAGGGGGCAGTAAGCGAAACTTCAGCTGTATGAGCAACGCACAGCTTATACAGAGAACAAACTACACTCGAGAGCGAACAACACATTCTTGCTTACAAACACATCTTTATGATACGCAAATCCGAACGTGTCTTTCCAAATTTCAAACTACTTTAACTTGACACAGTAACCTAAAAACGGAATGTATATGACGCGATGCAACCAAAGTGAGATGATCCAAAAGCATCCGTCTGACATGTGTGTACATTGATGCGTCCATAGACACCCTTATAATAAATCTATCTTGGACTGATTGGCAGATTGAGTTGCAAAATTGATTTTTGTGAACTGTAGACCAATGATTGGCTTATGTTCAATAATATGCAAATAAACAATATATTGGATTCTAAAGCCAAAAATGCGTTACTCGTCTGCCACAGTAATGTAATGCATTTTAATTATCTGAATTATAATTTTTTATAATATATATATCAATATAAAAATCGATTGGCAGCCCTAATTTTTATATATATATATATATATATATATATATATATATATATATATATATATATATAAACTCTGTGGATCCGCCGGCGTGTCTAAAAGTGGGGCGCTATATCGCAAAAAACATTTATGCTTAAAATGCTCAAGTTCCCATGTAAATAAGTCAAGAATATGTTGTATTGTTTAAAACATAAAATCTGAACTTTTCACAGATAACCATCACTTCTGCATTTGTTACTTAAAATAACAAAATAAGGCCTTAAAACATCCGCGTCGCAAATAAGCGCCACCTAGTGGTTATTTTGTAGAAATATTTAAATGAATATATAAAAGTCTTTAAAATAGAATTTAGACATGTTATATATCAAATGAAAGCTCTCATTCTCAGGAACATGACTTTATAGTCTATTTTATTGCACTAATACCACAGTTTAAAATATTTTCAGAAGAGTCACAAAGTTAAATATGATATTTGTAAGACATCAAATACAAACATATATGCACCTATAACTGCTGCTGTAAGCCCCAAATCATTAAAAACTTTATATTTGCTTTTACCTTAGGAAATTCTCTAAAAAAAATACAAAATAAGCAATTGTTTACATGTCTGTGAGCTTGCTTGTGTGAGTAATCCAATGTTATATCTTAGATGTCCAGAACAAAATATGCATTGCAAACTCATGCTAAAAAAATCAACAGAAATATATGTTTTTGACTAGTAATATACAATGTTATACAACATTGCAAAGGGGAGCATCTCAGCTTTCTAACGACTATTAGATTGAGCTTGTAGTCCACTCAGAGGCCGAGATATTCAATGAAATATTGAGGGTGTTGCTTGAACTGAACATTAGAATGAATGTCTATGGACGAGCACATCTGTGAGGGGTAAAATGTGTTAGAGCGCCACCTACAGTTCACATCTGTATAATGTGATGGAATGTGTTAGAGCTCCACCTACAGTTCACATCTGTATAATGTGATGGAATGTGTTAGAGCGCCACCTACAGTTCACATCTGTGTATTGTGATGGAATGTGTTAGAGCTCCACCTACAGTTCACATCTGTGTATTGTGATGGAATGTGTTAGAGCGCCACCTACAGTTCACATCTGTATATTGTGATGGAATGTGTTAGAGCGCCACCTACAGTTCACATCTGTGTATTGTGATGGAATGTGTTAGAGCGCCACCTACAGTTCACATCTGTATAATGTGATGGAATGTGTTAGAGCTCCACCTACAGTTCACATCTGTGTATTGTGATGGAATGTGTTAGAGCGCCACCTACAGTTCACATCTGTATAATGTGATGGAATGTGTTAGAGCTCCACCTACAGTTCACATCTGTATAATGTGATGGAATGTGTTAGAGCGCCACCTACAGTTCACAACTGTATATTGTGATGGAATGTGTTAGAGCGCCACCTACAGTTCACATCTGTGTATTGTGATGGAATGTGTTAGAGCGCCACCTACAGTTCACATCTGTATAATGTGATGGAATGTGTTAGAGCGCCACCTACAGTTCACATGTGTGTATTGTGATGGAATGTGTTAGAGCGCCACCTACAGTTCACATCTGTATAATGTGATGGAATGTGTTAGAGCGCCACCTACAGTTCACATCTGTGTATTGTGATGGAATGTGTTAGAGCGCCACCTACAGTTCACATCTGTGTATTGTGATGGAATGTGTTAGAGCGCCACCTACAGTTCACATCTGTATATTGTGATGGAATGTGTTAGAGCTCCACCTACAGTTCACATCTGTGTATTGTGATGGAATGTGTTAGAGCGCCACCTACAGTTCACATCTGTATAATGTGATGGAATGTGTTAGAGCGCCACCTACAGTTCACATCTGTGTATTGTGATGGAATGTGTTAGAGCGCCACCTACAGTTCACACCTGTATAATGTGATGGAATGTGCTAGAGCGCCACCTACAGTTCACATCTGTATAATGTGATGGAATGTGTTAGAGCGCCACCTACAGTTCACATCTGTGTATTGTGATGGAATGTGTTAGAGCGCCACCTACAGTTCACACCTGTATAATGTGATGGAATGTGTTAGAGCGCCACCAACAGTTCACATCTGTGTATTGTGATGGAATGTGTTAGAGCGCCCCCTACAGTTCACATCTGTGTATTGTGATGGAATGTGCTAGAGCGCCACCTACAGTTCACATCTGTATATTGTGATGGAATGTGTTAGAGCGCCACCTACAGTTCACATCTGTATATTGTGATGGAATGTGTTAGAGCGCCACCTACAGTTCACATCTGTGTATTGTGATGGAATGTGTTAGAGCGCCACCTACAGTTCACATCTGTATATTGTGATGGAATGTGTTAGAGCGCCACCTACAGTTCACATCTGTGTATTGTGATGGAATGTGTTAGAGCGCCACCTACAGTTCACATCTGTGTATTGTGATGGAATGTGTTAGAGCTCCACCTACAGTTCACATCTGTATATTGTGATGGAATGTGTTAGAGCGCCACCTACAGTTCACATCTGTATATTGTGATGGAATGTGTTAGAGCGCCACCTACAGTTCACATCTGTGTATTGTGATGGAATGTGTTAGAGCGCCACCTACAGTTCACATCTGTGTATTGTGATGGAATGTGTTAGAGCGCCACCTACAGTTCACATCTGTGTATTGTGATGGAATGTGTTAGAGCGCCACCTACAGTTCACATCTGTGTATTGTGATGAATGTGTTAGAGCGCCACCTACAGTTCACATCTGTGTATTATGATGGAATGTATTAGAGCGCCACCTACAGTTCACATCTGTGTATTGTGATGGAATGTGTTAGAGCTCCACCTACAGTTCACATCTGTGTATTGTGATGGAATGTGTTAGAGCTCCACCTACAGTTCACATCTGTGTATTGTGATGGAATGTGTTAGAGCGCCACCTACAGTTCACATCTGTATATTGTGATGGAATGTGTTAGAGCTCCACCTACAGTTCACATCTGTATATTGTGATGGAATGTGTTAGAGCGCCACCTACAGTTCACATCTGTATATTGTGATGGAATGTGTTAGAGCGCCACCTACAGTTCACATCTGTGTATTGTGATGGAATGTGTTAGAGCGCCACCTACAGTTCACATCTGTGTATTGTGATGGAATGTGTTAGAGCGCCACCTACAGTTCACATCTGTGTATTGTGATGGAATGTGTTAGAGCGTCACCTACAGTTCACATCTGTGTATTGTGATGGAATGTGTTAGAGCGCCACCTACAGTTCACATCTGTGTATTGTGATGGAATGTGTTAGAGCTCCACCTACAGTTCACATCTGTGTATTGTGATGGAATGTGTTAGAGCTCCACCTACAGTTCACATCTGTGTATTATGATGGAATGTATTAGAGCGCCACCTACAGTTCACATCTGTGTATTGTGATGGAATGTGTTAGAGCTCCACCTACAGTTCACATCTGTGTATTGTGATGGAATGTGTTAGAGCGCCACCTACAGTTCACATCTGTATATTGTGATGGAACGTGTTAGAGCGCCACCTACATTTCACACCTGTATATTGTGATGGAAGGTGATGGAGGAAAACTATTTATTTCTAGTACTTCCTGCCATCTAGTGGAATAAAATAAGACTATTTGTATATTTAGTATATGTATATTTTTTATTTTGGGGATCTCTGAAAAATTAGACCAATTATTTGCAATTATTCCACAGTGTGTGTAAATGGTGAGCTTTTAAATTTGAGTTTGAAAAACTGGTAGCGGTAGTGCAAAAATACACCAGAGTTGAAGAGGTGAAAAAAACAACAACAGCACATAATTAAGGGGGTGGGGAGGATTTCACTCCCTTCCAAACATTTGGACACATTGCAACATAAATGTATGTCTCTACTTTGAAATGTCAGTGTTGTGTCCACTCGAGCGCTTCATTACCTGACAGGTTACTCTCAGCTGAACTACTATATATGTCTAAAGTTAGGTGTACAGGCAGATAAGAGCAAAGCACTCTGGGATATCGGCATCAGCTCGTGCTTATTTATTCATGCAGGTTGACACATCAGTGCTTCAGTGTCCAAGGTTGCAGCGGACACACCAAGACTAGAAAAGAGATGAAACCGTGCACAAATGCAGCCATTTAATCACATTCAATTACATATAAAACGATGAAAGATAATCGTAGATCTGTACAGTCACTTGAAGTGGTTTTATTGACTTGCTGAAGGTCAGATACTGTATCAGACTCCCTAAAAGAAGGATTCTGATCCACCCTCATCCAAACACACAGTCAGTCTGTGGCTTATAAAACTCTCTCGAGTTTCTCAGTGAGGTGTATTTGTCAGAGCAAAAACGTAACCGATAAATGATCAAAGCGATAAAACTGCTGTTAAGTGTTACCGAACTCTTTTTAGGGTGTGACACGCTTCACAACTTCATCTTCACTATGATTGTTAACAGGTGCACGGTTTTGATTGTAACCAAAAAACGTCTGATGTCACACAGCCAAACAGATGATACGTTGATATAAAACCTGCCGCTACAACTAGCCGTGGCGAAGGGGAAGATTTATACCAAATAGCGACTTCAATTTGGATCTGTTCCTCACACAAAGCTATCATATATCCTCAGAAGATGGAAGTCGTGTGGACTACTTTTATTATACAGAATTAATTTTGGGGTTAATTAACCGTTTTAAGGGGTCTGGGTATCTCAGCGAGTATTGACTCTGACTATCACACCTGGAGAAGTGAGTTTGAATCCAGGGCGTGCTGAGTGACTCCAGTCAGGTCTCCTTAGCAACCAAATTGTCCCGGTTGCTAGGGAGGGTAGAGTCACATGGGGTAACCAAATTGTCCCGGTTGCTAGGGAGGGTAGAGTCACATGGGGCAACCAAATTGTCCCGGTTGCTAGGGAGGGTAGAGTCACATGGGGCAACCAAATTGTCCCGGTTGCTAGGGAGGGTAGAGTCACATGGGGTAACCAAATTGGCCCGGTTGCTAGGGAGGGTAGAGTCACATGGGGTAACCAAATTGTCCCGGTTGCTAGGGAGGGTAGAGTCACATGGGGCAACCAAATTGTCCCGGTTGCTAGGGAGGGTAGAGTCACACGGGGCAACCAAATTGTCCCGGTTGCTAGGGAGGGTAGAGTCACATGGGGTAACCAAATTGTCCCGGTTGATAGGGAGGGTAGAGTCACATGGGGCAACCAAATTGTCCCGGTTGCTAGGGAGGGTAGAGTCACATGGGGTAACCAAATTGGCCCGGTTGCTAGGGAGGGTAGAGTCACATGGGGTAACCAAATTGGCCCGGTTGCTAGGGAGGGTAGAGTCACATGGGGTAACCAAATTGTCCCGGTTGCTAGGGAGGGTAGAGTCACATGGGGTAACCTCCTCGTGGTGGTGATTAGTGGTTCTCTCAATGGGGCATGTGGTGAGTTGTTTGTGGATCGTGGAGAGTAGCATGAGTCTCCACATGCTGCGAGTCTCCGCGGTGTCATGCACAACGAGTCATGTGATCAGAAGCGCGGATTGACGGTTTTTATATGCGAGTAAACGTGACACCACGAGGACCTGCTAAGTAGTGGGAATTGGGTATTCCAAATTGGGGCGAAAAGGGGATAAACAAAAAATAATATATATATATAAAATGGGGTTTTTTACAGTTTTAAAAGGTAATTTTATCTGAATGAAAAAAATAGTTAATGCGTTTTTTTCAATCTTGTCTCAAAGAATCACATAACTACCTTCATTTTAGCTAATCATTTTTTCGTGACTTGTACGTATCGCAGCACGTTGTACATATCCATTTCACACATATCACGAGTAAAATGGCAGATTATCGGTTACTTTTCGCCTTCACATAATGCTATCTTATGACATCAAATCACTTTTACTATAGCACACGACTTATTTTAATGTTCGCGTTACATTATCAATTACATTTACAAGCTGGTTCAAATTTGGCTAGGTTTAGGTTTAAGTAATAGGGTAGGGAGGGCGGTTTTGTTGATTTAAAACTCAATAAAGTGTTAACCTTAAATCTGTTTGGGAGACCATTTAACTTGCTTTTAGTGCCACCCAGTGGACATTTCACGTAATGAACCATTTAATATAATTTTGCAAAAAATGTCACCACAGTCACGTATTTTTCATGAGATCAGGCGACATGTTGTCGGAATATCTTGATAATGAACACTGGTCATTTTCGAAATAAAATACAAATGTTTGCTTTACTGCATACTGCATAGTATGTACTGTATCCTAGCAACTATTACTGAATAGGTTTTAAACGGTAGTATATTATATTGTTGTCACATGACCGCATCATGTTGAATGTTTAATACAGAGAGTGATGTACAGATATCATCTCAGAAATAATTGATTTGGTGTCAAATTATCTTTGGCAGTCTGATCAAATAATGAGAGAAGATGATGTTAAAAACGGCAGAAATAGTACCAGTCGTCTGCTCGCTCAATCATAGCCAAGGTGTTAAATACGTGGCCTGTTCCTCACCAAATCAATGCGATTACACCCTATGTGAAGTTCAAATGAGGTTGCTTGTCATTCAAACATTACATTGAATTCAAGGCGCGTGTATCCCTGGGGAACTCATGTGCAGACGTTGAAGTTGAAGAAGTTTTGGTGTTAATAGGACTCTGTGTATATTTATGCTCGATATAGGAATATATGGCAGAATATCAGACTAATGCAGACAGGACTGGCTGCATGTCTGCATGAGTGTTTGTGTATGCGTGATATGTAAGAGCATACAGCTTGCAGACATCTCTCTCTCTCTCTCTCTCTCTCTCTCTCTCTTTCTCTCTTTCTCTTTGTCTTTTATTTTCCCATGTGAGAAACCTTAGTGATTCTAATGCAAACCAGCTGTTGGCCCGATCATACCTCCATCATCTCAACGCACTCAGTGGCTGCGCTTGAGCTGCCTGCTCTCTGATTGGCTGCTGCAGCGTTCTGTTGCCTGTGATTGGTCTATGTCTGTATGCAAATTTCGTTAGTGCTGCACTGCTGAGAAAAGCGAAAAAAGGCCAGCAGCATGCAGCAAATCAAATCACACAACATATTTGAGCTTCGTCAACTTTGTTGAACGTTTTCTTAGAAAGATTCTATCATTTCCATGCCCGAGGAACATTAATGGAGTGACAAACAAAAGCAATACTCAAGAATGACCATATTTGCAACATAAGCACATATGAACGTCTCTATAATGTCGTAACTACCATTACCATGTTCTTTAAGCCCTGGCCTTCCGATTGGAGGCGTGCCAATTAATGAATCTTGGCGGAAACTAATTGTTGAGCTTACAATTGAATTAGTATGCACTGTGTGTACTGTATATGAAGAATAGCGATCTTGCTTGCTAAATTAAAACATTAGGTGCCATGTGAAGACTTCCATGAATCCTGAGTGAGTGATGATGCAAAAGAAAAGTTGAATCAGTGTTATGAACCGATTTACTGAAACAGAATGTTAAAAAGAGAAGACCTCTAATCTTGATGTCATGAATGCATGAATTTGTTTTTCGGCAATGTTTTGTAACTTAGCAATATTTCTGAGGTGGAAGAATTCTGTTCTACAAACATAGCAATTTTGATTTTCAAAGGACAAATTACTATCAAACATATCACCCAATTTCTAAAGTGTTGAAGACGATGTAACAGTACATCCATCGAGAGACCAATTATTGTATATGGTCCATTAATTAATACTTCTGTTTTGACCATTTCAAGCCATCCAGTCATTGTTATCATTGAGACACTATAAGAAATATAAAGTTGAGTATCGTCACATATCAGTGAAAACTAATTCCTGATAATATCTCACATGGGAAGCATGTACAAGGAGAAAAGTAGAGGACCTAATACTGAGCCTTGCGGCACTCCCTACTTCTACTTAATCTGAATATTCCTCGTTTACACAAAGTGGTAGCGGTCAGATAATTAGGACCTAAACCAAGCTAATGCACGTTCACAAATGTCAACAATATTCTCAAGCCTATCCAAGAGATTGTTGTGATCTTTGGTGTCGAAATCAGATGATAAGAGCACTGCAAACAACGATTTTCAAGACAAGTATTTTTGTCTTGTTTTCCTGTAAAATTTTCGAAATATTCTTAAAACGTGATTTATTTACTTGTCAAGCTAAATGGGATAAGAAATTAAGCCTTATTTTAAGATAAACCTGACACAATTATGTGAACTTTAGACTTAATACAAGAAAAACAAAATGATGTACCCTATTGGACTTTTTTTTTTTTTTAAAGCATAAATCTCATAAATCTTTAGATTTCTCTCAAAACATGTCTTAAAATCTTATGCCAGTTTGAAACACAGTAAATACATCATGATTTAAGAATGTTTAGGTATTTTTACTGGAAAACAAGACAAAATTTTTTTTTGCAGTGAGCAAATCATTTGTAACTCTGATAAATTCAGTCTCTATACTATTATGGGGCCGTAATCCTGACTGAATTCTTCACGGATAGTTGGGAGGACACTACCTTTATTAGTATTTTGGACATAAATTGGAGATATGAGATCGGTCAAGGCAGCTAGCAGATGGTCGGTTTAGCCAGTTTGTCTGCTTCCTGACCTGGGTTCTGTTGAGTCAAACACTGACACTACTAAGACTGTGAGCCAAATTACTAGAGAGGAGAATGGCACCTTCCCTGGATGGATGGAGTCCGTCTCTCTTTAGCAGGTCAGGTTGTAAAGCGGGTATAAGGGAAAGGAGGAAGCGAGAACTGGCTTGGCAATATATATATAATAGTTTAATGATAAACTGAACGGAAAACACACAAATATAATCACACAGAGCAGCTGCATGTCATTCTCTCTCTATCTCTTGTACCGTCATCACCGGCCGCCTTTATCCCTCACGCTCCCCCATCAGGCTGATTGGGGACCGGGCGTGCATTGTTCCAGCCCGGCCCCGCCCTCCTCTGCTCTACACTCCTCCCTGACTTGCTCGACCTGGGAGGAGGCAGGAGGGTAAAAACAACAACAAACAAAATAGGCGAGGGACAAAGGCCAACACGGTGCAACAGAGAGAGAGAGAGAGTAAGAAAAAAAAAACTCACTCACCGGTTCTCTGATGCACCTCCCCGGGGGGGACCGGAGTGAGACCTATGACCCCCGGCAGACAGAACACCCCTCCGTGTTCCCGGCAAATCGAGCAGACACTCCTCCGCCCCTGGCAGCGGCCCTACTGCTCCAGGCGGTTGGGGTGTTGCTTCCCTCCTCCCCTCGTGGACGGCGGTCCTCTTGACCCCTCCTTGTTTCTGGGGAACGGCAGGGCACTCCCCTGCCCCTGGCAGCGGTTCCATCGCTCCAGGCGGTCTTGGAGTCCAGTCCCCATTCGCCCCGCATCCGGGCGGTTGGGCGACTCCGTTCCCCGTTGGAAGGCAGCAGCGTTCCCCTGGGTGGACGGCAGTGTCAAGGACTCCGCGACAGGGGTCCCTCCTCCTTCCCGGGTTTCGGCGCCAATGTAAAGCGGGTATAAACACAAACATAAACGCACAGAGCAGCTGCATGTCATTCTCTCTCTCTCTCTCGAACCGTCGTCACCGGCCGCCTTTATCCCTCACGCGCCCCCACCAGGCTGATTGGGGACCGGGCGTGCGTTGTTCCAGCCCGGCCCTCCTCCACAGATCTACCACAAAAACTCATCCAATGGTCTTTCAATCCAATGTTATTCTCCGGACACCACTCAAACATCCAGCCAATCATATATGTTCGCCAATAATCTAATATATCTCGTCACCACTATAAGCAGGGAGGAGGCAAGTTTGCACCTCTTTAACAGTATCTTTAGTGATCTCTGACTGGCGAAGCCATACATCATTAGTGCAGACGTGAATAACAATCTTCGAAAATCTACGTCTAGCATAAGCCAGCACTTTTAAACTCTGATGTCAGACACTCTCAGACTCGGGACACCTCGGATAATGGCGGCTGTATAATATATCAGTACTGTGTGTTCCATGGTAATTTAAATATTTATTGGAAATATTGGAAATATGAATATGTTATATATCATGCAGCCCTAATCAGATTTAGAGAGAATGTTACAGTATATGTAAATTGAGTTCCAACAACTTTGCTTGAAAGCAAAGGATGCTGGGATACGTGAACTCAGGAACACTTGTCCTCAGTGCAGGCTGGGATTTGTGAATATTCACAATGACAGCGGTGTCGGGTGGGGGAGAGGTCAGCGACCAACATCCTAGAGCGTGGTTGCCGTAGAGATGGAAGGCTGTAAAAAATGACCTCATTGCATGAGAGCATCTTTTTCATTTCCGCAGTCCCTTCTCTCTGCATTATGCTAATTGCTGACTGCAAATTCAATATCGGCCTTTTCACTCCGGAATTACTGCACACAGTGAGCTGATCATCTCAATATTCCATTAAAATCAACATGAAAATGAAAATGTACTCTAAATTACTAAATGTTCCTGGTCTTACTGTGAATGATTCATCAGTTCACATCATTCCCAAAAAATTGTCTTCGTAATAACTTTCCTTCTCTGTGGCGCTATGCAAATTGCTCTGTTTATTTGAGCAGATTAACATCGACTCAACCAATGGTGTGAGTTGTGGGTAGGGCTATCTGTGTGTACAACCAATGGAAGACGGGGGATGTTTCTGCGATTGTATTTGCATATTCTGTTAAGTGACGCTTGAGGCGTTTAATGGAACGGGGAAAATTGAATTCTGGAATGGATTCTGAGGACAGTGAATTATATTTAATCTGTCATACAAGGGTTAACCTCTGTTGCCATGGCAATAGTGCTGTGGCGATAAGGTCACTGAGCACATGGGTCAGATGCGGATTGACGGTCTCAGAAGTGCCGGCAACTGAGACTTGTCCTCCGCCGCCCGGATTGAGGCGAGTCACCACTACACCACAAGGACCTGCTAAGTAGTGGGAATTGGGCGTTCCAAATTGTGAGAAAGGGGGATTTTAAATTTTTTAATAAAAACTATTATACTTTATTATACTTTTCCCGATTAATGTATAATAAATGAATCCATAAAATAGTAACTGGTATCTGATTACGAATATTTTTAAAAGTAATTTAATCTAATTAAAATTACTTGAATTTTGTAATCTGATTATGTAATCCAGATTACATGTAATCAGTTACTATGCAGCACTGTCGACACTTGAGCCGAAAGTGTCATTGAAGCACTATAAAATTACGTGGTTGTATTTTTCATCTCGCATTTGCTTTTTCTGACACTGTCAGTTATGTTTAAGATTAAGGCTTAAGTTGCGTTCACACTGCCAGCTACTTTGTCGCTGCATGTCGCCAGTGGCAAGCGGTCGCTAATGGTGTGTATGATGAGTCTAAACAGCACCGTTTCTTTACTATTAATATTATTATTAAAATATTAGGATCACGTGAGCTCTACCATTTTCTCTTGTTTTGGCTGTCGCTCCCGAAAGTCGCTATTCATTTGCATAAAGTTAAACATTTCTCAACTTTGTCATGTCACTGGACACGCCCACATCCAGTCGCCAATGGTCGCCCGTTTGAACGCAGCTTTAG
>JAVLUX010000236.1:1085000-1087500 GCA_032164185.1 Moxostoma hubbsi
CTCAGCGAGTATTGACGCTGACTATCACACCTGGAGTCTATAGAGTGACTCCAGTCAGGTCTCCATAGCAACCAAATTGGCCCAGTTGCTAGGGAGGGTAGAGTCACATGGGGTAACCAAATTGTCCCGGTTGCTAGGGAGGGTAGAGTCACATGGGGTAACCTCCTCGTGGTCGCTATAATGTGGTTCTCGCTCTCGGTGGGGCGTGTGGTGAGTTGTGCGCGGATGCCGCGGAGAATAGCGTGAAGCCTCCACACGCGCTACGTCTCCGCGGTAACACGCTCAACAAGCCACGTGATAAGATGTGCGGATTGACGGTCTCAGACGCAACTGAGATTCATCCTCCGCCACTCGAATTAACGCTAGAGTCACTACACCACCACGAGGACTTCGAGCGCTTTGCGAATTGGGCGTTACAAATTGGGGAGAAAATAAAAAAGACACATCTGAGTCAATGTTGATGGCTCATTCTATAATTGGAGGTACATTTCATATGATTTCAAAGTTCATATATTTCTTCAATGTAACATATATAGTTGCAAAGCAGCTTTTGGATATTACAAGGGAAAGTTTTCCATGGTGAGTTTGTTAACTATGTTACGGACAAACTGCATCCCATTACAGACACTTATTAAATGCTACACTTCAACATATAATGACTTTTTCGTTTTTTTTTGGTGAATTCTCCAATATGTGCAGTAATGCTTTTAAAATAATTTTAAGAATTGAATGTTTTTGCAGATATTCGTGTGATATTTTATGCAAAAATTTTTTGTACACACACTTCCTGTAGTGCTTGACCTTTCACTCCACACTTCCTGTAGCGCTTGACCTTTCACTCCACACTTCCTGTAGTGCTTGACCTTTCACTCCACACTTCCTGTAGCACTTGACCTTTCACTCCACACTTCCTGTAGCGCTTGACCTTTCACCCCACACTTCCTGTAGCACTTGACCTTTCACCCCACACTTCCTGTAGCACTTGACCTTTCACCCCACACTTCCTGTAGCTCTTGACCTTTTGCCCCACACTTCCTGTAGCACTCGACCTTTCACCCCACACTTCCTGTAGCACTCGACCTTTCACCCCACACTTCCTATAGCACTTGATCTTTCACTACACACTTCCTGTAGCACTTGACCTTTCACCCCACACTTCCTGTAGCACTTGACCTTTCACCCCACACTTCCTGTAGCACTTGACCTTTCACTCCACACTTCCTGTAGCACTTGACCTTTTATTCCACACTTCCTGTAGCACTTGACCTTTCACCCCACACTTCTTGTAACACTTGACCTTTCACTCCACACTTCCTGTAGCACTTGACCTTTCACCCCACACTTCCTTTAACACTTGACCTTTCACTCCACACTTCCTGTAGCACTTGACCTTTCACTCCACACTTCCTGTAGCACTTGACCTTTCTCTCCACACTTCCTGTAGCCCTTGACTTTTCACTCCACACTTCCTGTAGCACTTGACCTTTTACTCCACACTTCCTGTAGCACTTGACCTTTCACTCCACACTTCCTGTAGCACTTGACCTTTCACCCCACACTTCCTGTAGCACTTGACCTTTCACCCCACACTTCCTGTAGCACTTGACCTTTCACCCCACACTTCCTGTAGCACTTGACCTTTTACCCCACACTCCCTGTAGCACTTGCCATAGATGTGTCTGTCTTGTCGGGCACTTCTCACACACCTCACAGTCCAGCTGATCCCACAAAAGCTCAATGGGGTTTAGATCCGTAACACTCTTTTCCGATTATCTGTTGTCCAATGTGTGTGTTTCTTTGCCCACTTGAACCTTTTCTTTTTGTATTTCTGTTTCAAAAGTGGCTTTTTCTTTGCAATTCTTCCCATAAGTCCTCCTGAGTCTTCTCTTTACTGTTGTTCATGAAACTGGTGTTGAGCGGGTAGAATTCAATGAAGCCATCAGCGGAGGACATGTGGGGCGTCTATTTCTCAAACTAGAGGCTCTGATGTACTTCTCCTCTTGTTTAGTTGCACATCTTCCACATCTCTTTCTGTCCTTGTTAGAGTCAGTTGTCCTTTGTCTTTGAAGACTGTAGTCAGGGCCGCCGCTGGCCAAATTGATGATTGGGGGGGTGGGGGGGGGGGGGGGGGGGGGGGTTGGTCACGTGATATGAGCGTGAAGCGATCATCTGTGTTCCACAACTGCTTTAGGGTCCTTGAATAACATATAACGTGCGAGTAAGGGCAGCCAGTGGACTTTCTGGTGCCCCCCCTAGGGAGTTGGTGCCCTACGCAGACTGCATGGACTGCTTATAGGGAGCAGCAGTCCTGACTGTAGTGTACACCTTAGTATGAAATCTGCAGTTTTTTGTCATTTCAAGCGTTGTATAGCCTTCATTCCTCAAAACAATGATTGACTGATGAGTTTCTAGAGAACGCTGTTTCTTTTTTGCCATTTTTGACCTAATATTGACCTTAAGTCATGCCAGGGTAACACCCTCGTGGGGTAACATCCTTGTG
>JAVLUX010000236.1:1100000-1175000 GCA_032164185.1 Moxostoma hubbsi
AAATGGACAGCAGCGCCCCCTTCCTGTCTCAAAAGGCAGTGGAACAAACGTTCATATCTTACCTCATCTCTTTACCTGCGGATCACAGTGTGATGGATGCATATTATATTTTAAATATCATCAAAACTGTTAACATGTGATATCATGTATGGTTGTGATGTATTAAAGTGTCAAAATGGTTAAAATCTCACGAAACCTGTCAAGAAAATCCCTGGGTGACAGTTCACACCAAAATAAAAAATACGAAATTATATTTTGCTTAGAGACGATGAAATCTATTATTAGCACGATTGTATTGGTTTAATCAATATAATGATAAAATAAGTATGTTAAATGTTAACTGCCTTCATGCTGTACCAAAAAATAAAAAAGGATTAATTGTCCTAAAAATACACCAAATTTTAAATGCAAAATATCCTTTTTTTTTCTTTTGATATTTTCTTAATAGAGCCGTGTTTCGTGAGATTCATCCAAAACGTGTGTTAAAACACTGACATTTCCCATAAAGGTCCTGCATATACAGGAAATTGTAATTTATTGCATTTCTCAATTGATTTAGTTTGCCAAAACGTAAGAACTGGACTTGCCGATCTTCAAAGTGAGCTTTGTGAAGCACAAAATCCCAAAAGAAGAGAAAAGATACACGGGCCATTCGTTTTCATGTTCATTGTCTTGTCTGTTGGTGTTTGGACTGAAAGGAGTTTGTTTCTGACACCTGATGGGTTTTGTATAAATGTTGATGTAATGATGAATGTATTGTGCTGTTACTACTTTTGCCTGCATTTCTCCAGCTGTTTCTATGTTCCAGACGGGGAGGGGATACAGAAGTTAAACATGATTTAAAATACTGTATACCATGTAACGTATGTAACAGTTTGCTTGAATTAATAAAAACTAATCTTGAAGGTTCAGACGGTTTGTTTAATTGTTAATTCAAACTATAGTATTTGCACTGTATAATCACAGTTAAACTATAGTATTTGCACTGTATAATCACAGTTAAACTAGAGTATTTGCACAGTATAATCACAGTTAAACTAGAGTATTTGCGCTGTATAATCACAGTTAAACTAGAGTATTTGCGCTGTATAATCACAGTTAAACTAGAGTATTTGCACTGTATAATCACAGTTAAACTAGAGTATTTGCACAGTATAATCACAGTTAAACTATAGTATTTGCGCAGTATAATCACAGTTAAACTATAGTATTTGCACAGTATAATCACAGTTAAACTAGAGTATTTGCACAGTATAATCACTGTTAAACTAGAGTATTTGCACAGTATAATCACAGTTAAACTATAGTATTTGCACAGTATAATCACCGTTAAACTATAGTATTTGCACAGTATAATCACTGTTAAACTAGAGTATTTGCACAGTATAATCACAGTTAAACTATAGTATTTGCGCAGTATAATCACTGTTAAACTATAGTATTTGCACAGTATAATCACAGTTAAACTAGTATTTGCACAGTATAATCACAGTTAAACTATAGTATTTGCACAGTATAATCACCGTTAAACTATAGTATTTGCACAGTATAATCACTGTTAAACTAGAGTATTTGCGCAGTATAATCACTGTTAAACTATAGTATTTGCACAGTATAATCACAGTTAAACTAGTATTTGCACAGTATAATCACAGTTAAACTATAGTGTTTGCACAGTATAATCACAGTTAAACTATAGTATTTGCACAGTATAATCACTGTTAAACTATAGTGTTTACACAGTATAATCACTGATAAACTATAGTATTTGCACAGTATAATCACAGTTAAACTAGTATTTGCACAGTATAATCACAGTTAAACTATAGTGTTTGCACAGTATAATCACAGTTAAACTATAGTATTTGCACAGTATAATCACTGTTAAACTAGAGTATTTGCAGAGTATAATCACAGTTAAACTATAGTATTTGCACAGTATAATCACAGTTAAACTAGAGTATTTGCAGAGTATAATCACAGTTAAACTATAGTATTTGCACAGTATAATCACCGTTAAACTATAGTATTTGCACAGTATAATCACCGTTAAACTAGAGTATTTGCACAGTATAATCACTGTTAAACTAGAGTATTTGCGCAGTATAATCACTGTTAAACTAGAGTATTTGCACAGTATAATCACAGTTAAACTAGAGTATTTGCAGAGTATAATCACAGTTAAACTAGAGTATTTGCACAGTATAATCACTGTTAAACTAGAGTATTTGCACAGTATAATCACAGTTAAACTAGAGTATTTGCACAGTATAATCACTGTTAAACTAGAGTATTTGCACAGTATAATCACTGTTAAACTAGAGTATTTGCACAGTATAATCACTGTTAAACTAGAGTATTTGCACAGTATAATCACAGTTAAACTAGAGTATTTGCACAGTATAATCACAGTTAAACTAGAGTATTTGCACAGTATAATCACAGTTAAACTAGAGTATTTGCACAGTATAATCACAGTTAAACTATAGTATTTGCACAGTATAATCACTGTTAAACTAGAGTATTTGCACAGTATAATCACTGTTAAACTAGAGTATTTGCACAGTATAATCACAGTTAAACTAGAGTATTTGCAGAGTATAATCACAGTTAAACTATAGCATTTGCACAGTATAATCACCGTTAAACTATAGTATTTGCACAGTATAATCACTGTTAAACTAGAGTATTTGCGCAGTATAATCACTGTTAAACTATAGTATTTGCACAGTATAATCACAGTTAAACTAGTATTTGCACAGTATAATCACAGTTAAACTATAGTATTTGCACAGTATAATCACCGTTAAACTATAGTATTTGCACAGTATAATCACTGTTAAACTATAGTATTTGCACAGTATAATCACAGTTAAACTATAGTATTTGCACAGTATAATCACCGTTAAACTATAGTGTTTGCACAGTATAATCACTGTTAAACTAGAGTATTTGCACAGTATAATCACAGTTAAACTATAGTGTTTGCACAGTATAATCACAGTTAAACTATAGTATTTGCACAGTATAATCACTGTTAAACTATAGTATTTGCACAGTATAATCACCGTTAAACTATAGTGTTTGCACAGTATAATCACAGTTAAACTAGAGTATTTGCACAGTATAATCACAGTTAAACTAGAGTATTTGCACAGTATAATCACAGTTAAACTAGAGTATTTGCACAGTATAATCACAGTTAAACTAGAGTATTTGCACAGTATAATCACTGTTAAACTAGAGTATTTGCACTGTATAATCACAGTTAAACTAGAGTATTTGCACAGTATAATCACATTTAAACTAGAGTATTTGCACAGTATAATCACTGTTAAACTAGAGTATTTGCACAGTATAATCACAGTTAAACTAGAGTATTTGCACAGTATAATCACAGTTAAACTATAGTGTTTGCACAGTATAATCACAGTTAAACTAGAGTATTTGCACAGTATAGTCACAGTTAAACTAGAGTATTTGCACAGTATAATCACAGTTAAACTAGAGTATTTGCACAGTATAATCACCGTTAAACTATAGTATTTGCACAGTATATTCACAGTTAAACTATAGTATTTGCACAGTATAATCACCGTTAAACTATAGTGTTTGCACAGTATAATCACAGTTAAACTATAGTGTTTGCACAGTATAATCACAGTTAAACTATAGTATTTGCACAGTATAATCACAGTTAAACTATAGTATTTGCACAGTATAATCACAGTTAAACTATAGTGTTTGCACAGTATAATCACAGTTAAACTATAGTATTTGCACAGTATAATCACCGTTAAACTATAGTGTTTGCACAGTATAATCACAGTTAAACTATAGTGTTTGCACAGTATATTCACTGTTAAACTATAGTGTTTGCACAGTATAATCACAGTTAAACTATAGTATTTGCACAGTATAATCACCGTTAAACTATAGTGTTTGCACAGTATAATCACAGTTAAACTATAGTATTTGCACAGTATAATCACCGTTAAACTATAGTGTTTGCACAGTATAATCACAGTTAAACTATAGTGTTTGCACAGTATAATCACTGTTAAACTATAGTATTTGCACAGTATAATCACAGTTAAACTAGTATTTGCACAGTATAATCACAGTTAAACTATAGTGTTTGCACAGTATAATCACAGTTAAACTATAGTATTTGCACAGTATAATCACTGTTAAACTAGAGTATTTGCAGAGTATAATCACAGTTAAACTATAGTATTTGCACAGTATAATCACAGTTAAACTAGAGTATTTGCAGAGTATAATCACAGTTAAACTATAGTATTTGCACAGTATAATCACCGTTAAACTATAGTATTTGCACAGTATAATCACCGTTAAAGTAGAGTATTTGCACAGTATAATCACTGTTAAACTAGAGTATTTGCAGAGTATAATCACAGTTAAACTATAGTATTTGCACAGTATAATCACAGTTAAACTAGAGTATTTGCAGGGTATAATCACAGTTAAACTATAGTATTTGCACAGTATAATCACCGTTAAACTATAGTATTTGCACAGTATAATCACCGTTAAACTAGAGTATTTGCACAGTATAATCACTGTTAAACTAGAGTATTTGCGCAGTATAATCACTGTTAAACTAGAGTATTTGCACAGTATAATCACAGTTAAACTAGAGTATTTGCAGAGTATAATCACAGTTAAACTAGAGTATTTGCACAGTATAATCACTGTTAAACTAGAGTATTTGCACAGTATAATCACAGTTAAACTAGAGTATTTGCACAGTATAATCACTGTTAAACTAGAGTATTTGCACAGTATAATCACTGTTAAACTAGAGTATTTGCACAGTATAATCACTGTTAAACTAGAGTATTTGCAGAGTATAATCACAGTTAAACTATAGTATTTGCACAGTATAATCACAGTTAAACTATAGTATTTGCACAGTATAATCACAGTTAAACTATAGTGTTTGCACAGTATAATCACAGTTAAACTAGAGTATTTGCAGAGTATAATCACAGTTAAACTATAGTATTTGAACAGTATAATCACAGTTAAACTATAGTGTTTGCACAGTATAATCACAGTTAAACTAGAGTATTTGCACAGTATAGTCACAGTTAAACTAGAGTATTTGCACAGTATAATCATAGTTAAACTATAGTATTTGCACAGTATAATCACCGTTAAACTATAGTATTTGCACAGTATATTCACAGTTAAACTATAGTATTTGCACAGTATAATCACAGTTAAACTAGAGTATTTGCACAGTATAATCACCGTTAAACTAGAGTATTTGCACAGTATAATCACTGTTAAACTAGAGTATTTGCACAGTATAATCACCGTTAAACTAGAGTATTTGCACAGTATAATCACAGTTAAACTAGAGTATTTGCACAGTATAATCACTGTTAAACTAGAGTATTTGCACAGTATAATCACTGTTAAACTAGAGTATTTGCACAGTATAATCACAGTTAAACTAGAGTATTTGCACTGTATAATCACAGTTAAACTAGAGTATTTGCACAGTATAATCACATTTAAACTAGAGTATTTGCACAGTATAATCACTGTTAAACTAGAGTATTTGCACAGTATAATCACAGTTAAACTAGAGTATTTGCACAGTATAATCACAGTTAAACTATAGTGTTTGCACAGTATAATCACAGTTAAACTAGAGTATTTGCACAGTATAGTCACAGTTAAACTAGAGTATTTGCACAGTATAATCACAGTTAAACTAGAGTATTTGCACAGTATAATCACCGTTAAACTATAGTATTTGCACAGTATATTCACAGTTAAACTATAGTATTTGCACAGTATAATCACCGTTAAACTATAGTGTTTGCACAGTATAATCACAGTTAAACTATAGTGTTTGCACAGTATAATCACAGTTAAACTATAGTATTTGCACAGTATAATCACAGTTAAACTATAGTATTTGCACAGTATAATCACAGTTAAACTATAGTGTTTGCACAGTATAATCACAGTTAAACTATAGTATTTGCACAGTATAATCACCGTTAAACTATAGTGTTTGCACAGTATAATCACAGTTAAACTATAGTGTTTGCACAGTATATTCACTGTTAAACTATAGTGTTTGCACAGTATAATCACAGTTAAACTATAGTATTTGCACAGTATAATCACCGTTAAACTATAGTGTTTGCACAGTATAATCACAGTTAAACTATAGTATTTGCACAGTATAATCACCGTTAAACTATAGTGTTTGCACAGTATAATCACAGTTAAACTATAGTATTTGCACAGTATAATCACCGTTAAACTATAGTGTTTGCACAGTATAATCACAGTTAAACTATAGTATTTGCACAGTATAATCACCGTTAAACTATAGTGTTTGCACAGTATATTCACTGTTAAACTATAGTATTTGCACAGTATAATCACCGTTAAACTAGAGTATTTGCACAGTATAATCACATTTAAACTATAGTATTTGCACAGTATAATCACTGTTAAACTAGAGTATTTGCACAGTATAATCACAGTTAAACTAGAGTATTTGCACAGTATAATCACATTTAAACTATAGTATTTGCACAGTATAATCACTGTTAAACTAGAGTATTTGCACAGTATAATCACAGTTAAACTAGAGTATTTGCACAGTATAATCACAGTTAAACTATAGTGTTTGCACAGTATAATCACAGTTAAACTAGAGTATTTGCACAGTATAGTCACAGTTAAACTAGAGTATTTGCACAGTATAATCACAGTTAAACTAGAGTATTTGCACAGTATAATCACCGTTAAACTATAGTATTTGCACAGTATAATCACAGTTAAACTATAGTATTTGCACAGTATAATCACCGTTAAACTATAGTGTTTGCACAGTATAATCACAGTTAAACTATAGTGTTTGCACAGTATAATCACAGTTAAACTATAGTATTTGCACAGTATAATCACAGTTAAACTATAGTATTTGCACAGTATAATCACAGTTAAACTATAGTGTTTGCACAGTATAATCACAGTTAAACTATAGTATTTGCACAGTATAATCACCGTTAAACTATAGTGTTTGCACAGTATAATCACAGTTAAACTATAGTGTTTGCACAGTATATTCACTGTTAAACTATAGTGTTTGCACAGTATAATCACAGTTAAACTATAGTGTTTGCACAGTATATTCACTGTTAAACTATAGTGTTTGCACAGTATAATCACAGTTAAACTATAGTATTTGCACAGTATAATCACCGTTAAACTATAGTGTTTGCACAGTATAATCACAGTTAAACTATAGTATTTGCACAGTATAATCACCGTTAAACTATAGTGTTTGCACAGTATAATCACAGTTAAACTATAGTATTTGCACAGTATAATCACCGTTAAACTATAGTGTTTGCACAGTATAATCACAGTTAAACTATAGTATTTGCACAGTATAATCACCGTTAAACTATAGTGTTTGCACAGTATAATCACAGTTAAACTATAGTATTTGCACAGTATAATCACCGTTAAACTATAGTGTTTGCACAGTATATTCACTGTTAAACTATAGTATTTGCACAGTATAATCACAGTTAAACTAAACATTAGTTAACATTAACTAACCATGAATAATATTTTACAGTACATTATGTTGCTTAATGTAAATTTCAACATGATTTTAAAAAAAGGTTATGTTTACATTAGTTAATGTATTATGAACATAAACTAATGATGAATTTCTCGCAATAAATTTACCATGGTTTTACTCAAATAACCGTATTATTTTAACCTTGATTTTCATAGTAAAACCATATTACTGATACAGGAAAACAAAATCTATGGTCATAAAACTCATCATTTTTGTGGTTATTTTGATTTGACAATGATATTTGTAGTAAAACTATAGTAACCAGATTTACCATGATTAATCTATAGTAAAAGCATGGTTACTATGGATACAGTGCACTGTATTAAAAGCAGTGTTTCCACAAAATAAAAACATGTCTACTTAACTTACATTTCATAGTTACTACAATATTACTATAGTAAAACCATGGTTTCTATCAAAAATAAATATGTAAATAAAAAGAAAATACTATAGAAATAAAACTATAGTAACTGCAGCTACAATACTGGTTGCACTTTATAATGTTACATTTGTTAATATTAGTAATGCATAATTAATGTCCATTAATTTTAACATATACAACTTTTGATTTTAAACATAATTTGTTGAAATTAGCTGTAAAAGTGTCAATTAATGTTGTTTACTAATGTTAACAAATGTAACCTTATTTTAAAGTGTCACCACAACATTACTATAGTAAAACCATAATTAAACATATATGCATACTAAAACCATGATACCCACAAAATTATGATTTTTATTAGCATAGTTTGCGTTTTCCTGTATTATCACTGTGGTTTCATATTTTTTAAAATATGGTTACTGCAGTAAAACATTGGCACATGTATTGCGAGGGAATGCAAACTATTTCAGAAATTGTCCTCTTTGGGGATCCGTACTGCACATGCGGACAAGCATAAATAAATAAATAAATAAATAAAAGTTTTGCTCTACTGAGACCTCTGCCGGTAAAAGCGGAGAAGGGCAACAGACAAAATTCGAAATATTGCAATTTATAAAACGGCCTGTAGGTGCCGCTGCAGCATCAATAAAAGAGCACGTGCACTTTGCAGCGGTCAGTGAAATGCAAAGAGATCAAAGCTGTATTTTTATTAAAAGTTAGTCGGGAAGACATTAACAGAAGTGGCTGTTGCATAGATCAACACAAACATTCACACACTTCTCCCTTAAAACAAGGAGTGTTACTAACTAAACAGCTTTTTGTTGTCTTGGTACTGGAATTAGCTGCTTAGTTAGCACTAGATACTGCAGCAACACATAGAGGTGTGTATTTGTGAACTTTACGTTTGATCTACATTAGCCTAATCAGTTTGATCAATAAATCAATACATTTTTGGGTGTAGTAACTATTATTGGAGCTGCACTTTATAGTCATTCTAGTCATTTCTGAGTTAATATTGAATAAGAGAGATTGCTGATGACGTTATGAAGATGGTGCTGGTTGTGATGATGCTTTGGATTGTCGCTGTTATTGATGTGTTGCTCAGTGGGAGTGTTGCTAAGATGACTCGAGCCTGTTTAGAAATGCACATCGTTTGTGTGGGCCGAACATGAATAAAACATCCAAAAAGTATGCAAAAACCACCACAGAGACTGCAGACCCCAGTCACTCAGTGACAGGCAGGGGCGTTGATACGGGGGGAGGTAACCGCCAATAATCAACACAAGTAATTACAACCCCCATTCAAAACACATCTGAACTCTTTCCATATGCATTAAAAATACCAAACTTAAGATTCTGGTAAAATGTTGGCAAAGCAAGAACAGCACAACTACTACATAATGAACTTGAAACATATCGCTAACCAGCCCTGAAAGCACTGCACAATATCCGGGACCTCTGGGAACCTGAGGCGGTAATAAATACCGTATCTTCGCTGTAGTGGACAGATGATTCTCACACTGTCCTCCTAGAGAGCTTATACTGGTTGTGAAGTCCAGATCAGTGGTGATGTCACTTTCATAGAGATCAATAAATCATAGTAGGCGTCTGTCTGGCTCCATTTGAAACAGCGCAATGGAAAAGTCTTTTCAGTCTACTTGGTGCCATATTTGGAAAGCTTCCGGGCAGCTAGGATGTAAACAAGCGGCATACATGTGCAGCTCCCATCTACTTAAATGAGGAAAGACCAAGATCTCCAAAAAATTGACAGACGATCTCTGAGGCGATCTGCATCTAAAAGGTGATTGTCTTGTTTACCTGTAAGGTCGAGTTCCTTTCTGTCCCAATTGGGCGTTCTAATTTCTCCCATTTATTTAACAGAAGTGGCCCATCTCTGCTAAATAGTCTCTGGTAATGGTCAACTTGGATCATGTGTGCCGTCACACTCTGTTTCCTCACAAAAGCAGTTTATTCAGCATACTGAAGAATCTCTTCCATTAGCATCCATTTCGGGGCGGCTGTGGCTCAGTTGGTAGAGCAGGTTGGCTGCTAATCACAGGGTTGACGGTTTGACTCCTGGCCCACATGACTCCACATGCCGAAGTGTCCTTGGGCAAGACACTGAACCCCAAGTTGCTCCCAATGGCAGACTAGCGCCTTACATGGCAGCTCTGCCATCATTGGTGGGTGAAATGGACACAGTGTAAAGCGCTTTGGTAACTTCTAAGGTAAATAAAAGGCGCTATATAAGTGCAGACCATTTACACCCCATTTTAAAAGACCAAACTCTTGTCTCCTCGCCAGCGTACCACTGCTTTACGCTATGTTTTCCTAACATTATACCTTAAAGACGCGGGAGAGGAGTTCCAATTGTAGACATGTAATCCTCACATCTGTATTACAGATGTTAAATGCCACAAGCATTTTCACATAGCCAGTCTTTTGACTATGGGCATTTCTTGCTGGTCCACATAGCATTGGACAAAAACCGCTTGTGACGCGGTGCAGTTAGTACTTGAAAGTATGCGTCCTTCAGATGTATGTCGAGGTGTCGAGGACGACATCTTTCACTGCGTCGCGCATCTCCACAAGAGTTTGCCAAACGTACTGGTCCAGAACCACCAGGTTGCTCATCGGTTTGCCAATGGCCTAAGCGTTAGCTTTTGTGGCTACTGTGCCAAATCTGTAGCAGTGCAGAGCTCTCTGAACCGCTCTGGATCAGGGCCTTGCTCATCCATTAATTTGAGGAGCTTAGAGTGTAAAACCTGAAACACTGACATGCTGTGGAGTGCTGAACCAGCTTGGCTTGCTGCTGAATATGGACTTCCAGCCAGTGCGGACGTCAGTTGACACTTCGCTTGGAGGTCTTTATGAGCTCTGCGTGGACCTCAGGGAGGAATGGTGTGCTCCTTGGACCGTGGTCTATTGTCGACGGCCGGTTTGCAAAAACTATTCAGCCAGGCAAGACTTTTCTGTCTCTTCTGGAGGGGACCACTCAAGATCGAGCTCTTCGACTGCCCTCTCGAGTACATGAAGAAGCTCCTTGTCCGTGTCGTGTGCACGTTCCTCACACTCACTGGGATGCAAGATCCTCCGTGGACCACTCCCCTGATGCTGCGAGTGACAGGGCATCATTGCCAGATCCGCCATATGTAATGAGGCCATGTGCTCCAATAGAAGCAGGAGCTCATCACACACGTATTGCCCAGGCGAGGACGTTAGACCGGAAGTTCTGGAGGCTTAAGCCACCACGAGATCCTCCTCTATTTCTTCCAGCTCAACCTAACTGGCCCACCGTGCCTCCTCATGTGGTCCCTCGAGACTTTACACAGAAGAGGTGGGTGGGGATGGTGTGAGAGGCTGGATCTTCCCTCAGAACGAGGTCAATCCAAGAGCTCAACATCCGGAGATTCACACCCTCACAGTGAGAGCAGTCTGTCTCCATGAGAACTGCTTGTGTGTGGGCGCAGCCCAGGCAGCTCATCAGGCAGCGGGATGTGCCGTTTGTATAGGGAACACTTGCAGAATGACATCTTTAAAAAGATGTGCATCATGCAAGTGGCTCTTTAGTTAATATTGTATATATATATATATATATATATATATATATATATAAAGGATAAAGTAACTCCAGCCAGAGTGCTTTGGGAAGTAGGTAGGATTTTCGCTGAAGTGCCGCGTCGACCAACGACGAGCGTCAGAAGCAACGAACCCATTCACAGAGCGTGTCTTCGATGGTGATGTGGAGAACGCTTCACTGGAACACACAAGGGAGTGATAAGTCTCTCTGTGCAGGCGCTGAGACACAGGCGACGAGTCGTTCTGTTCGCATCTTGCTGAGAAGTTTCATCTCGCTGTCAAAGCAGAGAGAGTCCTAAGACGAAGACGAAGAGTGCCCGCTTATATAGGCTAACTGCGTGACATTATTGCCAATCAGAGGATTAGCCTCATGTTAAAAAAGTTGTGTCTCATGAGCTCACACTCTGAAGGAAATTGACCTTATTTGGCTGCGGTGTGTCCTGAGGTGTCGTGGATTGTAGTGTCACCATCACTTTAATTGAGCTGTGATATGCAAAAGCTATATTTACATTGCATTTAATGGCGTCAATCAATAATTTGTCCATTTGTCCATGGAAGTCCAAATGGTAACCCCTTTAACCATTCTAAATTGTACTTGCCTTCATGAAGTTTACCATTGGGTCTACCATTTTTTAACAGTGGTATTTATAATGATGCAACAATCAGACCATGTATAGCACGTCATTACTGTGGTTAGGCTAATGTAGATAGTCTTTCTTAAACACATAAACTATAGTAAAACTATAGGCATGCTATTCAACTAGGAAAGTTGGAATTTGCAAATTCCTACTTGGAAAAATGCAATAGAAGGCCACTCGAAATTGGACTTCCAACTTGGAATCTCAGGTGCAAGTCCTCAACTCCATTTTTCCAAGATGTAGTGCATGATGCCACCCAAACATGTCAGCACTCAGGTAGAAGTAGCGTCAATGAGTCAACGTTTTCACATTACGTGATATTAAAACTTGTTTAGCACACATTTCTATAGACAGGTGTGTGAAATATGGTATATTAGACTGTCTCATGATAATTGTACACCTTGTACATGGAGACATCTCTGTTGACAGTCGAACACCTTCTAAGCTAACGGTAGTGTTGCACTTTATGGTCGGTGATCGTGTAATATCAGTTTACCTCGTATACTAGCTTGTCACATAGAGCTCTGAAACCTAGCTCAGAGAAATCTGCAAGACAGTACGTCATTGAACTCATTAACCAAACAGTAAACAGCGTCCACTCCCACGAGTGCTCAGTGCTCATGGCCTGTGATGTACTGCCACGTCCTTATGCGCCTACAATGTCCTGGCATCAAACGACAGTGATGTGTTCCATCAGAATTGTGCTGTGATTCAACACAGACTATTAATGTGTCTCAGAGCGAGTAAATTACAGCATTAGACTATTAGCTGTTTGCAAAAGATGGCAGAGCGTGTTTCAGGGCTTCCCCACCCTTCAGGGCAATAAACATGTGGGCATATGAATGTCTGTTCAAACACAGGGCAAGATAACACCCAAACACTCTGACTGTGCACAAATAAATGCACCTGGTTTAGTTTAAGTTCTGTTTCAAAACTGAAAGAGATAGCAAAACCTATTTTAGTGACAGAAATGGCAGAAAGTTGATCTTATGTTAATAGCACATAATGGTAGATTTGAAGTAGAGGTGTTACCATCGGTATACGTGTTGATATTTTGGAGGGTGAACCTTTAGTTACCACGTCCCGTTCAACGAGCTTCCTCAAACGTGTGTGCCATCGGTGAATCAGTTCACATTCAGCTTTGACTCTATTCTGATATGCCATGCCCACTTTACAACATACAATCAATTCCAGATGGATAAAATCAATTCCCATAATTTCCTCCATATTTTTCAGCTCACAAGCCAGAATTAAATGGCCAGTGAATGCGATTTCATGTTGATTTTTTCACTGTTTAATTTTGATTCTGCACTTGGCATTTGAATGGGGTCTCCAGACTCAGATACAGAAATCTCGTATATAGATCTACAGAAACTTCAAGATGGTGCGAGGTTATAATGTAGACAACTTGAAAAATCGAATGGGCTAAATAAAGCAAACTAAAAGGAAGAATGACACAATTATTTGGACAGAAGACTTGTTTTTTTTAAGAACATACTGTCAGAAAAGAGTGACTGGTGGCGAGAGGGTTTAATAGGCATTACCTGCTCCAGCTGCCTTCGGTGATGATGTAACTGTTGACTGAATTCTTTAATGAGCGCCGAGAAACATCAAGTTGTCTCAACGAAATCAAATCTCTAATAGCACATTGAAAAGGGTCTCAAAGAACAGCAGGAAATTAATTAGTGCCTCTGGAGTTTATCAGGGCCGAAAAATGCAAAATTCATGACTGCTGGACTTTACCTGCACTGAAGCCCACAGCACATTCATCACTGGTGACAACAGGCGTGAACAGATGCAGCGGCACAAATAGAGAATATAGTTTGTGTTTTACCTGTTAGAAAAACCAGCTTGAACTGACATTGTGCTTTTGGAAATGCTCTCACTTTCACTATTAAACATAGCCATGAGATCTACTGTCGATTTGTTACGATGTGACTTCACCAAGCATTTTAGTGATCTCCAATCTTCATTTCTTCCGTGAAGCTGATGGTTCACCACTATCCTTTCAGGTTTTAATAATGTGTTGGACAGTTCTTAACCCAATTCCAGTGATTTCAGCAATCTCCTTAGTTGTTTTCTTTACTTGATGCAGGCCAGTAATTTACTCCATCTGAAACACAGAAACATCTTTTCCACGACCATGGGATACATCGTCTGACATGGTTGTTTAAGAAATGAGAAGCTTCACACTGCATCAGTTTGGCTTAAAAGAATTGTTGCCTGCTGAAACATATTAATCACTGCAATAATGATTCAATCATAGACTCTTTAGTGTCTGCTTATTAAAATACAAACAGCAACTTTTTTTTTTGACCAGACAGTCTAGTCAAAGCTAGTTAGCAGGTCAAAACTGGTTATTAGCTGGTGAAATCTGGTTATTAGCTGGTCAAATCTGGTTATTAGTTGGTCAAAGCTAGTTATCAGGTCAAAACTGGTTATTAGCTGGTCCAGGCTGGTTGTTAGCTAGTAAAAGGAGGATAATAACTGGTCAAATCTAGTCATTAGCTGTCAAAGCTGGTTATTAGCTGGTCAAAGCTAGTTAGCAGGTCAAAACTGGTTATTAGCTGGTCAAAGCTAGTTAGCTGGTCAAATCTGGTTATTAGCTGGTCAAAGCAGGTTAATAACTGGTCAAATCTAGTAATTAGCTGGTCAAAGCTAGTGAGCAGGTCAAAGCTGGTTATGAGCTGGTCAAAGCTAGTTAGCAGGTCAAAACTGGTTATTAGCTGGTCAAAGCTAGTTAGCAGGTCAAAACTGGTTATTAGCTGGTCCAAGCTGGTTGTTAGCATGTAAAAGCAGGTGAATAACTGGTCAAATCTAGTCGTTAGCTGGTCAAAGCCGGTTATTAGCTGGTCAAAGTTAGTTATCAGGTCAAAACGGGTCATTAGCTGGTCAAAACTGGTCATTATCTAGTCAAAGCCGGTTATTAGCTGGTCAGAACGGGTCATTAGCTGGTCAAAACTGGTCATTAGCTGGTCAAAGCTAGTTAGCAGGTCAAAACTGGTCATTAGCTGGTCCAATCTGGTTATTAGCTGGTCAAAGCTAGTTAGCAGGTCAAAACTGGTCATTAGCTGGTCCAATCTGGTTATTAGCTGGTCAAAGCTAGTTAACAGGTCAAAACTGGTCATTAGCTGGTCCAAGCTGGTGATTAGTTGGTCAAAGCTAGTTAGCAGGTCAAAACTGGTTATTAGCTGGTCAAAGCAGGTTAATTAATGGTCAAATCTAGTCATTAGCTCGTCAAAACTTGTTATTAGCACGTCAAAACTGGTTATTAACTGGTCAAAGCTAGTTATCAGGTCAAAACTTGTTATTAGCTGGTCGTTAGCTGGTAAAAGCAGGATAATAACTGGTCAAATCTAGTCATTAGCTGTCAAAGCTGGTTATTAGCTGGTCAAAGCTAGTTAGCTGGTCAAAACTGGTTATTAGCTGGAAAAAGCTAGTTAGGCTGGTCAAATCTGTTTATTAGCTGGTCAAAGCAAGTTAATAACTGGTCAAATCTGGTCATTTGCTGGTCAAAGCTGGTTATTAGCTGGTCAAAGCTAGTTAGCAGGTCAAATCTAGTCATTAGCTGGTCAAAGCTGGTTATTAGCAGGCCAAAACTAGTTAGCAGGTCAAAACTGGTTATTAGCTGGTCAAAGCTAGTTAGCTGGTCAAAGGAGGTTAATTAATGGTCAAATCTAGTCATTAGCTGGTCAAAACTGGTTATTAGCTGGTCCAAGCTGGTTATTAGCTGATAAAAGCAGGTTAATAAGTGGTCAAATCGAGTCATTAGCTGGTCAAAGCTAGTTAGCAGATCAAAACTGGTTATTAGATGGTCAAAGCTAGTTAGCAGGTCAAAACTGGTTATTAGCTGTCAAAGCTAGTTAGCTAGTCAAAACTGGTCATTAGCTGGTCGAAGCTGGTTAGCAGGTCAAAACTGGTTATTAGCTGGTCAAAGCTAGTTAACAGGTCAAAACTGGTCATTAGCTGGTCAAAGCTAGTTAGCAGGTCAAAACTGGTTATTAGCTAGTCCAAGCTGGTTGTTAGCTGATAAAAGCAGGTTAATAAGTGGTCAAATCGAGTCATTAGCTGGTCAAAGCTGGTTATTAGCTGGTCAAAGCTAGTTAGCAGGTCAAAACTGGTTATTAGCTGGTCCAAGCTGGTTGTTAGCTGATAAAAGCAGGTTAATAAGTGGTCAAATCGAGTCATTAGCTGGTCAAAGCTGGTTTTTAGCTGGTCAAAGCTAGTTATCAGGTCAAAGCTGATTATTAGCTGGTCAAAGCTAGTTAGCTGGTCAAAACTGGTTATTAGCTGGTCAAAGCTAGTTTGCAGGTCAAAACTGGTTATTAGCTGGTCAAAGCTAGTTAGCTGGTCAAAGCTGGTTATTAGCTGGTCAAAGCTAGTTAGCAGGTCAAAACTGGTTATTAGCTGGTCAAAGCTAGTTAGCTGGTCAAATCTGGTTATTAGCTGGTCAAAGCAGGTTAATAACTGGTCAAATCTAGTCATTAGCTGGTCAAAGCAGTTTAATAACTGGTCAAATCTAGTCATTAGCTGGTCAAAGCTGGTTATTAGCTGGTCAAAGCTAGTTAGCTGGTCAAAGCAGGTTAATAACTGGTCAAATCTACTCATTAGCTGGTCAAAGCTAGTTAGCTAGTCAAAGCTAGTTAGCAGGTCAAAACTGGTCATTAGCTGGTCCAAGCTGTTTATTAGCTGATCGACCAGCTAAAATGTAAAAAAAAAACAACAAAAAAAAAAACAGCTTGACCACTTTAAACTGGTATGATCAGATGGACTAAGATGGTCTACCAGCTAGAAACCACCCAGTTCCAAAACGAATACCAGTTTAAGATGTATTTTCCTGCAGGGCTGTGATGTTTATGAAGAAGTGACTTCAAGCACAAATCGGGATACGGGCTATTTAAGTAATTATCAGAACTAGGTAGTGTATTGCATAACATTTAATTTTGTAAGTAAACACCTTACAATGCTAATTATCTGAAAAATATAGAGTGAACTGTAATCCAAGAGTCATTGTTTCAAGTAAAACCCAATAAAAAAAGCCATTGGCCTAATCATTTTGGGGGACACTGCAAGTCATGCATTCATTAAAGTATATACAGTATAATGTCAGTTTCAGTTATTTTTGAGTGTGTAAATGTATCCAATTTGAAAAATCTGCATCTGCAATGTGACATTACAGAACAATATTCTCATTAATCAAGTAGGCAGAGCCTTGATAGCTACAGTCTTTGTTTGTTTGAACAGTTTGTCACACTTTTCATTTCCTTAAAGTTCTTGTAGTATTACATTTGATCCACACACATACGTGCACAGTTAACTTCACGCTTGCAAACACACATTCATTTTGTGCTATCAGCAATGAATAAATCAGCATATGCATACTTTAGAGTTTTATTTGTGTTCGTTTTTGTATAAAATATACAGTCAAGGACAACCTTACAAAATAGAAAACCCATCACACGTAACTCTTCAAACACAAACAGCAGCCCTATGCAATACTGCTTTGGCATTTAGAATTGTACAGTAAAGTGCAACATTTCAGTATAAATAATATATACATTCTTGATGCGGGTTGTTGCGTGTGTCGCAGGTTTGTGTTGTTCACAGCATTTTTGAGACACTGTTCGTGGTCCAGAGTCTTTATAAAGTGCAATTGCGCAACAGACACTTAGAGCGCCAGATTAAAACTTTTACACGTACAAGCAACATGTAAAAAAGCAAGAGGAACAGATCTACACCTCACTGGGTGATCTGGAGCGATACAAGCCACTGGTCTTAAAACAGCCGCAGAAGAGTATGTAGATGGAGCGTTGGATCTCTGTGTTCCGGTAGGCATAAATAATGGGATTGATCATGGAGTTGTAGGTGGCAGGGAGTAGCGTTGCGTACGTGTATACTGACGGATACTCACGCTCCCCGACCAAACAGTATATGGCGAAGGGCAACCAACTTGCCCCAAAGGTACCCAAGATGATGGCGAGCGTGGAGATGCCCTTCTTAGTGGCAACGTAGTGCGATGTGGTGAAAAAATGTTGCTGGAGAGCGATCTGATGTGCATGATGGCACACTATTTTACATATTTTGAAGTAAAGACTGAGCATTAGAGCAAAAATGAAGAAGAAAGAAATGGCGAGGACGGTTAAGTTGGTGCGCTTTAGGGGCCGAACGATGCTGCAGGTGGTTGCATCATCCAAGCAGTTCCATCCCAACACGGGCAGCAACCCCAAGCATAGCGACGCACCCCACGTGCACACCAACATCATGTGCACATAATGCAGCGTCTTTTCAGAGAAGTACGTCAAGGCATTGTAGAGGGACAGGTAGCGGTCAACAGTGATGGCGAGGAGGCTGCTGATGGAGGCGGTGAAGGAGGCCACCAGGAAGCCGACCGTGATAAGGCTGATGGTCTCAGAGGAGATCAGATACTGGAACACGAAGTTCAGAATTAATCCCATTCCAGCGAGAAGGTCGGCAGTTGCGAGGCTGCCGATCAAAATGAACATGGGATTCCGCAAGGTCGGCGTGTAGAAGATGATGGCCACCACAATGGCGTTCTCACAGGCGATGACGGTACCGGAGAGGCACAGCATGATGTCCCACGGGTTCATGTGGAACTCCAGGGCTGTTGAGGAGAGCGTAAGGCTCTCGTTGCCCTCAAAGGTTTCGGACTCCACCCACGAGGACAGTGGCACCCCCGCACCACTCTCATTGGCCAGTCTGCTCTCGTTCATCTCTCAGCAAGCAACCTAGAGAGATAAGAATGAGATGCGATCACAAAAAGTACCACACAGGAAAAAAACTATGAGACTCAACGGTTGAACGATGTGGACAAATGTGTCTCTGAGATACTTAAAACTAATTACAGGAGCTCTCCATGGTGCTGAAACAGAGAACTACTCTTTCCCCCAATGCACAACATGAAATAAAGTGTTTTGTTTGAACAGAAAATGTATTTAAAGGTTAAACTTGTTAAACTTAAATGCAAACTCTGGTTTTAGGGTATATCTGGAAAAAACGGGGAGATTGTTGAATGTCCGTTTGATGGAAATCACACTTAAAATAAGATGTCAAAACGTTTAAAGAAGTGCAATTATTTTATTTTTTTCATATTCAATCATATAAATGGGTTTCATGAAGAGACAAATAAACAAACAAACACATGTGTATGCTCGGGCATCACTTGGAGTTCTCCGAGAGCTTTTTTCCCTCATACACAACATAAAATAAAGCATTTTGTTTGATCGTAAACCTCTTAAAAAGTAGGTGTAATAATATAAAATACCAAAGTTAAACTTTTAAATGCAAACTCTGATTTAAGGGTATAATCTGGAAAAAACAGAGTCTGTTTAATGGATATCATGCTTAAAATAAGATGCTAATCCTTATAAAGAAATGCAATTTTAAATGGAATCATAAAAAGGGTTGCCTGAATGAATGAATGAATGAATGAATGAATTAACAAACATAAATCACCATAATGGCCATTATTTGGCATTTGAAAATCACATATCAGAGCTTTTCGACATTTTTGCATTTTTTTCTCTCAAAAACAATGTGAAAAAAAGCATTTTATTTGTGCATAAACCTATTTAAAAATTCACGTTTTAAACACAACATCTGAAAAACTGCAATTGGTGCCCGACTTTCTCCTTCGTTTGGAGAAAAACGTATAAAAAGGCACCATGTTTTTAAACATAAATGTATTTTGGGATTTCACGTTCAAAATAACACTTTTAAATGCAAACTCTGCATGTCTTTTAAAATATAAAGGGTTGCATGAAGGTTAAATAACTATCCATACGCAAATCTATGTCCATATCTGGTGTTTGAACACTGTCCGTGGTGCTGAAATCGAGATCTTCGCTTTATGCATCAGTAGGAATTATTAAACGAACATTGTTTTGTTCAAAAGCACAATTTAAATACAAGCGCACATTTTGGTTCATAACTATGTGGACAAATGTCTGGGATTCCGTCTTTAAATAATATGTATGAGAGATGAATAAAGAAATACACAAGTTTTTAAGAAGCGTTTGAAGATCACGCCAGTTATTCCCGATCGGAGCTGTCCGTGGTGCTGAAACCGGGACTCACGCATCAATATCGATTATAAATGAGATGTACAGTTTGTGCACAAACATCTGTTAATGCTTACACTTTAAATGCACGCTCTTATTTCAGTTTATGATCATGCAAAAAAAAAAAAAAATGCAATTTTTGTCGTACCTTTCCTTTCACATGGAGGAAACCGCAGCTGGGGAGACTTTCTTCCAAACAAACCAGTCTGACGCTCTCAGGTGAATATTTTACTGTTTTCTCGATTCCCGGGCATGAGTACCGGTTCTGCTGCGGTTCACGGGCACCGGGAGTGGTATCGCGCGGCCGGAGTGAGTGACTGACATGTGCGGCTCCGCGCGAGCGCTAATAAACCCCGATGACGTCAGCCAGACGTCGCCTTCCCTCCGAGCGCTTCTGAGCCATGAACACTGATCTAACAGGTGAAGTATTGGTATTGATTTTGGAACTAACCCTCTAGTCCAATATAAGGGGACTGCAAAGAGTGTTTGGACACTTCAGTCACACTTCGTTTGAGGTAACAGAATATCAAAACAAGCGTCATTTATTTTAAAGATGGCACAAGCACACTTGCAAGGAAAACATCTGACACACTTCATACATACATCATGCATTTGAGGGATATTTACGAATAACCTGTTGGATTACTCAACTAAAGGTTTATTTCACCCAATCATGAAAATTCTCTCATTATTTTCTCACCCTCATGCCAAAAAACATTCAAACTTCCAATCAAACTTTTTTGGTTACTGAAACGTTGTTTAAAAATGCTGTTGAAACTTTATATGTTATGTAATATGTTGAATTAAAACGATACTTTTTAAGGTCTGTGAGGTTCAAGAAATACTTCACTGCCCACAGGTGATAAATTCACTCGCTTTTTAGCAGCAAAACTCTTCAAAGGTGATTTGGCGCCCCAGCCGGAGTGATAGAAACCTTCAGATATTATGAAAGAGAAAATGAAATGTCTGTATACAACGACCCATGAGGCACATGTTCTGTTCTTTACACCCACAGGAATCACATCAGTCCATACAGTCAAATATTCACACTGTACATCTCAATGGTTACAGCACCCTTCTGTCCCTTTTTACTGTCCCAAAGAAAGACTGTTTGTCCTAGAGGCCGTCTGTCATCCGTCTCACTGTTGCTCCGTCTTTTGTCAGGTAATTTAGGACATTCGTTCCTTCCAGAATAAAGCCGAAGACTCAGTATATGTGCACAAAGAGAGCAAGAAAGTCATTTGGTACAGCTGATGCTTGTGACTGAAGGTTTTGGTTGTTGTTACATCACAGTCTGAAGGCATCACAGGTTTCGGGCAATAAAAATGAGCCACACAGTGCTAGGGTGTTGACTAGGAGTCAAAATACAAAGGGTGACCCCCAAAAAATGGGGCCACTATGTTTGCTCATATCAAGGTGTTTGCATGATTTTGGGGTACTTTCACGACTTTTTGTAAACATCAACAAACTGTGATGTCATCATGAGCAACAACTTGCTACAAAAACAAATAATTAAATCGCTTAGCTAAGTTTTCAATAGCAGCAAACTTACGTGCTTCTCTTTTGCCAATTTGGCCCCATTTGAGCAATCAAACCTCCCTGTAGTGATAAAAAGCAGCAAGTAACTGAATATTTAAGTCCCTTTAACCTCCTGACACACCTGTGTGAGTGATGTGTGTATTTTCCATTCCTCTTCTTGATTTGTGATTAGTAGCACCTAATAAACATGCAATAAATAAATAATATATATATATATATATATATATATATATATATATATATATATATATATATATATATATATATACATTTTTATCCTCATATGTGGACAGCAGGACTAAGTTGTGATATTTTAAATAATATCAAGCTATAAAAAGTCAGATTTTTTTCATCAAATTGTTTATGTGTCCAGGAGTGTTCATTATTCATGTTACAGACATCACATCAGAAATTTGCATAATTAATTCAGATTAAAAGTAATGTCCAGCTTCGTCCAATCACTGTCAATCATGTTCAAATAAAATTATCTTTGAATATCTTTAGTACTATAGGTCTCAGAACAGTTATAGGAGAGATATAGGATGCTCCCTTGCTCCCTATTTAGTGCATGACTTAACCTCCAGTGTGCTGTCTGTCTGCACTGGTCTCAGAACAGTTATAGGAGAGATATAGGATGCTCCCTTGCTCCCTATTTAGTGCATTACTTAACCTCCAGTGTGCTGTCTGTCTGCACTGGTCACAGAACAGTTATAGGAGAGCTACAGGATGCTCCCTTGCTCCCTATTTAGTGCATAACTTAACCTTCAGTGTGCTGTCTGTCTGCACTGGTCTCAGAACAGTTATAGGAGAGCTACAGGATGCTCCCTTGCTCCCTATTTAGTGCATAACTTAACCTTCAGTGTGCTGTCTGTCTGCACTGGTCTCGGAACAGTTATAGGAGAGATATAGGATGCTCCCTTGCTCCCTATTTAGTGCATGACTTAATCTCCAGTGTGCTGTCTGCCTGCACTGGTCTCAGAACAGTTATAGGAGAGATATAGGATGCTCCCTTGCTCCCTATTTAGTGCATGACTTAACCTCCAGTGTGCTGTCTGTCTGCACTGGTCTCAGAACAGTTATAGGAGAGATATAGGATGCTCCCTTGCTCCCTATTTAGTGCATTACTTAACCTCCAGTGTGCTGTCTGTCTGCACTGGTCACAGAACAGTTATAGGAGAGCTACAGGATGCTCCCTTGCTCCCTATTTAGTGCATAACTTAACCTTCAGTGTGCTGTCTGTCTGCACTGGTCTCAGAACAGTTATAGGAGAGATATAGGATGCTCCCTTGCTCCCTATTTAGTGCATTACTTAACCTCCAGTGTGCTGTCTGTCTGCACTGGTCACAGAACAGTTATAGGAGAGCTACAGGATGCTCCCTTGCTCCCTATTTAGTGCATAACTTAACCTTCAGTGTGCTGTCTGTCTGCACTGGTCTCAGAACAGTTATAGGAGAGCTACAGGATGCTCCCTTGCTCCCTATTTAGTGCATAACTTAACCTTCAGTGTGCTGTCTGTCTGCACTGGTCTCGGAACAGTTATAGGAGAGCTATAGGATGCTCCCTTGCTCCCTATTTAGTGCATAACTTAACCTTCAGTGTGCTGTCTGTCTGCACTGGTCTCAGAACAGTTATAGGAGAGCTATAGGATGCTCCCTTGCTCCCTATTTAGTGCATGACTTAACCTACAGTGTGCTGTCTGTCTGCACTGGTCTCAGAACAGTTTGAAATGCTCCTTATTTTCATCATAACGCCATATAAAGCCTCTGAAAGACACATTTATCAGTTTTCTCAATGTTATAATATACAGACAGTGAATATTGGATATTTTAACTGAATGTGAGCATATAGTCCACGTATGTGGTCATTGTGTTTATCAGCACGCTGTTTCGCGATACTTCGCTCAAATATTAAAAATGGCATATCGGATGAAACTAGAGACTCTAATCTTTTGACTCAAACAGGTTTCAGTGTAAAAACTTAATTCAGTTTCTTACCAGATGTAGTTTTGTTGCTGTTTCTCCCAAAGACAAACTCCGCTGTGATCAGCGCCATGTTGTTTGGTCACATGACTCCATACGTCTAAAGTTTATCCATTTACTGACAGCACAGAGTCTCCTGAACTGAGATCAATTGTGAACCGAGAGTCCAGTCATAATTTCCCTTATACTATATAAGATGTGCTATAACAATTAAATAAAAACAATGATAATTTAATCACAGATGAGTTGTTTATTTGTTCAGTTTACTATTTACGAATAAGTGCATTTACTTAGCTAATTAGATCATCATTAGTTAGTTAATTACATTTGTGATAATGAGCATCTGACTGTACATTATCCCTTACATGCCCAATTGTTTTTGTATGCAGGCTCAATGACTCAAGGTTTAGCAAAAAGAGGCTTTTTATTGAATTATGTCACATTCTATTCTCATTTAGCTCTTGGTTGTATCTGGATGCACTCTGATGGTTTGTGGTGGATCATTTTAATTGTGACAACTAACCATATAACCGCCATTGGTAGCAAATCTCATGTGAATACACAACTGTTCAGTGGGGTCTCATTTACATTTATGCATTTGGCAGACACTTTTATCCAAAGCGACTTACAGTGCACTTATTACAGGGACAATCCCCCCGGAGCAACCTGGAGTTAAGTGTCTTACTCAAGGACACAATGGTGGTGACTGTGGGGATCAAACCAGCAACCTTCTGATTACCAGTTATGTGCTTTAGCCCACTACACCACCACCACTCAGTCTCATGAAGTGTTTTTCTCCCGGTATTCTACAAACCAGCGTTGCCAACATGCACTGATTTATGGATCAAAAAAGGGAATGATTTGAACAATGTAATCAGAAGGATAAAAAAGAGGAAGGGTGAGAATGATCGAATTAAAAAATGCAAAACTTGCGTTTATGAGACGGGAGTGCTAAAAGAAGTGAAGAGAAAATAAAATCAGCTAAAACTCACAGTTACAGACTGAACGGTACTTTACTTGAAGCCTGCATTTGTTTTCATTTGGGTGGAAAAAAATCCCTTAGACTTGCATTGAAGGAGGAACCCAAGCCAGATCTAGAGACCAGAATATCATGGAGACTTGGGGGTCGACTCTTTTGAGTTGGGCCAATAAGCGACCACCTCCCAGCCACACAGAACACCATAGCAACTGCGAAGAAATACACAAAAAAAAACACTTAGAATACTTCATCAACCAAACAGCAATGCCTTGGCAACCACCCAGAACACTCTTGCATTGTGGTGGCGACTTTGCATAGTCAAGCACCACTCACAGTTACTTCAGAGATTGCAGTATAAACAGTCTCACACACACACAAACAAATCAGTTTTTGCCCCCAGCAAGACATTTAAGTCATAAGATAAACAGCAGAATGTGAAACTGATGATACATTCAAAACGATGAAGATAAAAACATGTTTTTGAGTAGAAGGTTTTAAAACACAGCAGGACGAAGAGACACAGACAGACATAAAAGCTTCATGTGTCTCAGAAAATGTAGCAGCTTCGAGTACAGTAAAAATAACTTGTTCCTTGTGTTGGAAGTGATTGTTGGAAAAAGTATGTGAACCCCTAAGCAAATGATGTCAACAAAAGCTACATAGTCAGGAGTTGGCAAACCCGGCATCCAATTAAAGTAACGAGATTGTAGGTGTGGGTTAGAGCTAATTTGACTTATAAAAAACACTCAAACATTTTGATTTTGCTATTCACTGGAAGCATCTGCTGACGTGGACCATGATATCAGATGACCTACGATCAAGAATAGTTGCTTTGCATGAAGCTGGAAAGGGTTCTAAAGTTATCTGGAGGAGTTTAGATATTCATCTGTCCACAGTTAGACAAACTGTCTATAAATGCAGATGATTTAGTACTATAGGTACTCTCTCTAGAAGTGGCCGTTAGATATTCATCTGTCCACAGTTAGACAAACTGTCTATAAATGGAGATGATTTAGTACTATAGGTACTCTCACTAGAAGTGTCCGTTAGATATTCATCTGTCCACAGTTAGACAAACTGTCTATAAATGGAGATGATTTAGTACTATAGGTACTCTCACTAGAAGTGGCCGTTAGATATTCATCTGTCCACAGTTAGACAAACTGTCTATAAATGCAGATGATTTAGTACTATAGGTACTCTCACTAGAAGTGGCCGTTAGATATTCATCTGTCCACAGTTAGACAAACTGTCTATAAATGGAGATGATTTAGTACTATAGGTACTCTCACTAGAAGTGGCCGTTAGATATTCATCTGTCCACAGTTAGACAAACTGTCTATAAATGCAGATGATTTAGTACTATAGATACTCTCACTAGAAGTGGCCGTTAGATATTCATCTGTCCACAGTTAGACAAACTGTCTATAAATGGAGATGATTTAGTACTATAGGTACTCTCACTAGAAGTGGCCGTCCAGCCAAGATGACTCAAAGGGAACACCACAGAATGCTCAATGAGGTTATAAAGAACCGTAGAGTGACAGATAAAGACTTGAAGGAATCATTGGAACTGGTTAACATCTCTGTTCATGAGTCTACTATACAGAAAACATTAAACAGGTATGTGTTCATGACAGGACATCACAAAGGAAGTTTGCCAAAGACCACCTTGACACTCCACAACAGTACTGGGAAAAGTTTTTGTGGACTGATGAAACTAAGGTTGAATTGTTTGGGAAGAACAAGAAGCACTACGGATGGTGTAAAAAGGGCACCGCATACCTGCATGAAAACATCATCCCAACGGTGAAGTACGGAGGAGGGAGTATCATGATTTGGGGCTGCTTTTCTGCTTTGGGGCCTGGACGATCATCGAGGGAAAAATTAATTCCCAAATTGATCAAGATATCCAACAGGATAATGTCAGGGTGGCAGTGTGCCAGCTGAAGCTCAGTAGAATTTGGGTGATGCAGCAGGACAATGACTGATCTGAAGTACCTATAATTAAACATCAAGAGGTTTTTTGTTTACAAAGAACTATATAGCAACTTAAGTACGTTATAGAGCCCAAAATAAGTGTTTTACTGAATCTACAAACAACAATTGAAGGACATTTAAGAGTGTACATATTCCTAGCAATGTGTATACAGCATGTTGTTTGCCTTTGGGTCATTTATTGTCCATTTAACCTTGAATTATGTGAGGAGTGTTTACCTGATAGACATCACATGTAAAGGGCTCTGAACTCGTGTTCAGTGGGGCAAATGATAATTTTTTGAAGTAATGTCATGTGAGTGGTGTTTGTCCTAGGAAAACTTGTCGCCATGATGCTAAGTTGATGCTAGTGCATTGTGCTATGTGATTGTTTACTGTCTCAATTTAAAAGAGTCCTGCACCCTCAAATCTCTGAAATTCTACTGTCTAAATATAACTCGAGTCCTTCCTTCAATGAAAGCCTTGGGATTTTATCATTCACGAGGTGAAAATCATTAATCTGATTGCTTAGCAACATAATAGCACAACTCTCAAGATATTAAACGAAATAAAAATCTGAGCTGGAAGACCATAAATCCATAAAGTGATATACGTAATTCTAATGTACTGTAAAAAGTGAAAACGTACACTCTTAAGGAGTTATTTCCACTGATCTGAAGAGGAGAAAATCAGCCAATAAAAACACAGAAGGGTTGATGAGCAGAGTAAAGACTGACCATCCATGTCAAGAAGTCTATAGATGTATTTCATTCCTGGCTGCGCACTCTTCAGTGAACTTCTGACATCTACCATCTACTGTAATATGAAGGAGAACGAGAGTGTGTGTCTTATCCACAGTCCTCCAACCACTGGGTGGCGCAATAATGATTCTGATTACCGCTTGACAGTTTTCTGTTTCCAGTCTCCACAAGAAGCAATGTAAAAACTGCAGAAACTAGCAATTCAGATGGAGAGAACCACCATTTTAAGTGTTCGTTGAAGTAAAAATGAGTTCAGACTCAGCTGCAGTTGCTGGCTGTCATAACAACTCAAAAGCCGTTAATGAAATCAACATAAATACTCAATTTTAACTGTCAAAAGACGTTCTTCATGACTATGTAAAGTATCGGTACTATTTTTACTAATTTAATGCACTAAGCATCACATTTTCTGCAGAAAACATTCAGCGATGTGAGTGAATGACTGGAGACCAGAAAATGAAAAAAGGCTTCCATTATGAATTGTGAAACACTAAAGGTGGACAGAACCCATTTTACATCTTTAATGTGATGCATTTCTGAGTAGATCATATACACGGAGCCAAAACATTATGATCACTCACAGGTGAAGCGAATAACGTTGATCATCTCCTAACAAGGCCAGGTGTCAAGGTCTGGGTAGATTAGTTGGTAAGCCAACAATCAGTTCTCGTAGTCAACGTGTTGAATGCAGAAGAAGTGGGCAGGAGTAAAGACCTGAGTCACTTTGACAAGGGACAAATTGTTATGGCCAGACGATTGAAACGGCAAGGCTTGTGTGATGCTCCTGGTCAGCAGTGGAGAGTACTTACTAACAATGTTATGAGGAGGGACAAACCACAAACCGGCGACAGGGACAAGGATCATCAATGTGCGAGGGCAACAAAGGCTATCCCTTCTGGGATACAGTGCCCATGATGACTCCTGTGCACTGTTGAAAGCACTGTAGACCGGTCAGAGTGCCCATGATGACCCCTGTCCACTGTCGAAAGCACCTACAATGGGCATGTGTGTCTCAGAACTGGACCTTGGAGCAGTGGAAGAACCTAAACATTGTTGCAGACCAGGTACACCCCTTCATAGCAATGGTATTCCATGATGGTAGTGGCCTATTTCAGCAGGATAATGCGCCCTGCCACACTGCACACATTGTTCGGGAATGGTTTGAGGAACATGATGAAGAGTTCAAGGTGTTGCTCTGGTTTCCAAATTCCCCAGATCTCTATCCAATTGAGCATCTGTGGGATGTGCTGGACCAGCAAGTGCGATCCACGGAGGCTCCACCTCACAATTTACAGGACTTTATGGATCTGATGCCAATATCTTGGTGCCAGACACCACAAGATACATTCAGGGGTCTGTAGGGTCCATATCTCGGCAGGTCGGTGCTGTTTTGGCGGCACGTGGAGGACCAACAACATATTAGGCAGGTGGTCGTAATGTTTTTGCCCATCGGTGTGTGTAATATATATATATATATATATATATAATTAAATGTTGGATGGGTGTTTGATGTGGCAGAATTTGTTTTTTATGACATTCATTTTCATCTTATGGTGGCTAATATATGCAAGTAAAAAATTACAATCACATTTCTAGAAGTACAGGCAAAGCCTGCAGAAATTTCAAAAATACTTTCAATCTTTTTAAATAGATTCAGCTCAGAGTTCAATAGACTATTTCTTTTCACTTTTAAATACATACTATTCACAGCTGACACACACTCAGTGTCACATATATGCAGAGAAAGAGAAAACACACATTTTTATACTTTTCATCCATGTCTCATTATTGTCCAGAGACAAATAGCGTTTTAATAATCATATAATCATCAGCACTTTACTGAGTGAGTGTGCGTGCATGTGTGAGTTCCATCTGCTGTAGTTGCATGTGCCTTGTTTCTACAGTGATGACTGCACTGGATTGAGACTCACGCGGCACATGGGCACAGAAACGAGATGCAGAGCGAGAGAGAGAGAGAGAGAGAGAGAGAGAGAGAGAGAGAGAAACTCTAGGTAGATGAACCAGTTACAACAGATGACAATAAACCAAACTGGAAGAGGGAGAGAGGTTGTATTTTTGCAGCCTGTGGCAGTCATGTTTATATACAAAAAAATTATACTCACAGTGTTGAGTAGATTTCGTCTGTACTTTATCTGGTTCTCATTACAAATTACACAAAGAAAAATTAAATAATCAGTAACGTATTACACTTTTTTTTTATAGGTAACCTAATCTGATTATATTTGATTACTTACCCCCAACCTTATAAACTAATTGTAAAACTAACTTCTTTATTTTTGTAATCTGATTAAATAATACAGATTACATGTAGCCCATTACTACCAACACTGAATACATATAACTGGCAAACCTTTGTTAGATCATTATTAACTAATATGTTACATGCAAGGAAACATAAGTGGGGGCTCGTCCGGGTTTCACATTTCATTACGTCTTCATCAGACAAGCGATGTTACTACATTGTGTTCAGGTTGGGAGGGTTACTTTTAAAATGTATTCCACTACAGTTCTAAATACTTTGGATTACTTCAGTACTGGTAGATTTTTTTCACTTTTTTTGACTATAAACAATTTAATAACAGGTGAATCTGCCTGTACAGCAAGACAAAATCTACAATTTAATAATACATTCTCTGAAAAAAGCCTAAATATCGTATGCAGTGAAGCTTCTAAAAGAAGATAAAGCAAATTTATTTTGTTGTAAGGACATTTTTACAGATAAACAATGCAAACATTTCTCATCAAGAATACGATTTTTGCAATAATATCCAAAGTCTTACTAGAGAAACAAATTATGATCTAATGTGGATTTTCATAATATAAAAAATATGATAGTGCCTGGTAACAGGTGCTTGTAATGGCTAGAAATAGACATTTTAGCTTAGCATAAAGCTATATGTTCACATGACAATTTACACAAGATTTATTTATATTTCTGCTGCTCCAAACTTACTTCTCTGTCTGCTCATGTGAATGTATCACATCTTAAGAAAGTGTTTCACCGCTGTCCAAATGCTTTATGAAGTGCACCATTTATATGGATAAAGGTTTTCCAACTGAATAGACTTATTAAAGGAAACAAAAGACAATAATATGAAAGTAATCTATTCAGTAGTCAAAATACTTTTTCAATGCAACTGTATTCTGATTACCAATGATTTAAATTGTAACTGTAGTGGAATACAGTTTCTAACTGCCCACCTTTATAATCCTGTTACATGTATTCCATTACTCTCCGACCCTGATTGTGCTACAGATGTATCGTCTTCATTAAACAGCTAACCTTACCAACTAAAGGTTTGTAAAATGTTCCCCTTCTCGCAATTTTTTGAATAATAATGGCTTGTCTGTTTTAAGACATCATCAAAGTACTAAACAAGCTTTAGAATATGTCATATATGATTATCATATCTATATGTAATCAGTAATATAATCTTTTAGATTACACTTTTTAGGTTATCTAATCTGATTACATTAGGATTCCTTACCACCACCATTGTAAACTAATTACAAGTACTTGATTTTTGTAATCTGATTACATAATACAGATTACATGTAGTACATTACTACCCAACACTGAATACATGCAATCTGCAAACCTTTGTTAGATCATTATTAACTAATATATTACATACAAGTAAACATAAGTGGGGGCTCGTCCGGGATTCGAATTTTATTGCGTCTTCAAGCAATGCAACACAATCTATTTACAGTGATGTCATCTTCATTAAACAGCTAACTTAACCTTCCCAACCACAGGTTTGTCAAATGTTCCTTTTCTCACAAAAGTTTTTGAAAAATACTACACGTCTTAACACTCCTACAGACTGTTTTAAGATGTCAGCCATGTACTAAACTAGCTTTAGAATTATATCTCATATATGATTATCATATCTATATGATTATTTTTACTTTCCATGGGGAATGCTTTTAGGCTGCATTTTAAAGAGAAAAAGAAATGACAGACATGTTGACTGTACTGTTGACATACTCTTTACCAACCACATTAACATTTATTATAAGCAAACATTAATTTTCTAATCATTTGTATCCGAATGAAGGTGGGCTAAAACCTACAAACATTTACAAATGTAGAAATGCATGCACTATTACAATGTGAAATTAAATACAATTCAGAGAACACTTTTGTGTCTATTTTTGTTTGTTGATAAAAGGAAAACAAGTAAACAAATACAAAGAGGTTTGAGGTTGAATAAAAACTGTAAAATAAATAGAAAGAAAGAAAGAATAAAGGAAAGGAAAGGAATAGACTCGGCAGGAAGCTTTATATTATATTTAAGTTCAGACTTTGGAGATTCAGGTTGTGTTCTGAGCTGAAATCCATGGTTCACATGTATCTGTTTTTGATGTATTCGCGGTATATGAGAACGTCCTCCTGACACAGAGTTCTGACCCAGCCCCGACCTGTCTGAACATGGGAATCGAACATCTCTCGGCTCTTGATGTCCACCTCAGGAGCTGAAACCTCATAAATACTGTCCGATGGGAAGGATGATACTGGAGCTCTGTCAATAAAAAAAAAAATTCAAACAAAAACAATTAAAGTGAAAAAATGTATTTTTTTGTAATAAAACACATTACACACCGAATCAACATTTAACTTTTAGCCCACAAAAATATCCCTCCCCAAACTCCAACCCCACCCTAACCCCAACGAACACCCCTGTGGTCACATAAAATAACACACACAAACAAACAAAACAAACAAAACAAAAATATAATAAACATACCTAACTAAACTAAACTTCTCTCTCCCATCCCTTCCCTGAGAGTCCCCCAAAACCACCAAATACCTACCCCCCACTTCCTAATAAACAAGTCCCCAAGCCCCAGCCTTCTACCTGCCACCTCCTCAAAATCTGCCACCCTCCCCATCTCCGCACACCACTCCGGAAATGATGGGTCTCTGACCAACTTCCAGCCTCTAAAAATAACTTGTCTGCCAATCATAATACTTGTCAGAACCCAAATTTTTATATATTTGTCCCCCAAATATATGAACGCCCCATCGCCCAAAATTCAAAGTTTGGGACAAAGTAATATTTGAGTGCCAAAAACACCACACAAATAACTGAACCGTCAACCAAAAATCTTGGATCTTATCACACCCCCAAAAGACATGGGCCATGTCTCCAACTTCTGATTGGCATCTCCAGCAGATGGGTATATCTTTAAGACCAAGCCTATATAATCTAGAGGGGGTCCAATAAATTCTAAAATGGCATAAGGCGAACCCTTGCATCTCTAAATGCAGTCTTGGCATTTTTTAGAATCCTATACCAAGTTTAAGTCTTTCTCCCATAATCTCTTGATAGAAGTTAAAGCTCCGTCCCCCAAACTTTGAATTAGCAGGGAGTGATACACTGATGCCTCTTGACCTTTCCCAAAAGCAGTAATCACCTCTCCCAAAGTATCTGCTGCTTTAGGGGGGTGCGTGCTACTCCCAAAGAAAATACAGAGCAGGTGGCACAGCTGTAAATTCCTTAAGAACTGAGATCTGGAACCCTCACAATCCACTCTGACCAGCAGAAAGGGGACTTATTAATATGTAATTTAGGGTTCAGCCATATGCTTGAGGCAACATTTAGATAAATGTCAGAATTAAGCACTCTTGACATTTTTGTCCAAACCACATGCAAATGCAAGATAACAGGGTGTGATTTAACTTCTCTGATTTGTTTGATAGAAAGGCTTTGCCATGCGAAATAGGGGCAAGAAATTCCTGTTTAATACTAAACAAGGGAGGGGCTCTCTCAGGTGGAAGCGACCAATGAGCCATTGGATGGGCAGGCCTAGCCCACCTTTGTCCATCGGCCTATATAACTTATTGAAATGTAATCTGGGATGTTTACCATTTCAAATAAAGGACTTTGCTATGCTATCAAATGGCTTGAAATAACAGAGAGGGACATCAACAGGGAGAGATTGTAACAAGTAGTTAAATTTTGGAATACAAAATCATAGATAAATGTAATGAAGCCCACCTGCCCACATCACTCGAAAACTTTTTTATTAAAGGGTTGAAATGACACTAACTAAATCACACAAATTTGCTGGGAATAAAATGCCCAAATACTTAATGCCCTGTTTGGGCCACTGGAAAGTGCCTGGCTGAAAAGCCGTTACTGGGCAGTATGATGTCAGGGCCAACGCTTCAGAGTTAGACCAATTGATTCAGTAACCTGAGAATTTAGAGTAGGAACTAATAATCCTGTGGAGGCATAGATCTAATGGGGTCAGAGATTAATAATAATATATCATCTGGATAAAGCAAAAGCTTATGCGCCACACCTCCATCCAGAACCGTGGCTGCTAATGGTTCCAGGGCAAGAAAGAACAATAATGGGAAAAGAGGGCAACCCTGCCAGGTGACCCTATCTAGAGTAAAATAATCTGAAATTAATCAATTTGTTTGTACCGCCACTACCGGGTGTCTATAAAGTAAATTAATCCATACAATAAAAGTATTCCTGAACCTGTACATTTCCAAAATTTTAAAAAGATAATCCCATTCTACCATATCAAATGCCCAAAAGTGAGACCGCAGCAACTGGAGTCTGATCATTCATCTGACCAAATTATATTGATGAAACGGAAAATGTTATTAGAAGAGGTGTGGTCCGAATAAACCCCACCTGATCTATATGTATAAGAGATGTCATAACTTTACTTAATTGGCTAGCCAGAATTTTTAACAAAATTTTAACATCTAGCTGGATCAGGGAAATTGGACGGTAACTCTTACACTCGCTTGGATCTTTGTCTTTTTTAAGAATCAGACTGATCCGGGCTTGTGTAGATTTCCATTCTTTAATGATTCCGTATAAACATCTAACAAAAGTGGAGCCAGTTCTGTAGCATAAGATCGAAAAAAAAATTCAGCGGCAAAGCCATCTGGCCCCAGAGCCTTGACTGTAGGCAAGGCCTTAATTACCTCGCCCAGCTCCTCCAAGTTTATCTCAGAATCAAGAGAATTTTTTTGCTCAGTTATCAGTTTAGGGAGTTCTAATAGTTCCACAAAGTTTCTAATATCTTCATCACCTTCATGATGAAAACATAGAACTATAAAGATCAAGATAACATTTTTAAAAATCATTATTTATATCAATGGCCGAGGTAAAAATTTCACCACCAGCAAATTTCACTGAGGGAATGATAGAAAGAGACTCTCTCTGCTTCCTATATCTAGCCAAAAGTTTCCCTTCTTTTTTCCCCCTCAAAATATGATTGTCTTGCTCTGAATAGCCAAAACTCCACTTTCCGTGACAAAATAGTATTATATCTGTATTTCAATCCGGTCAATTCTCTCAGGCCATCAGACGACACTCGAAGCTTCAGTTCTGTCTCAGTTGTTTTGATATTCCCTTCCAACTCCACGAGTTCTCATGCTTTGGAGTTTTTGATGAATGAGGCATACTGTATGATCCGACCCCAAGAACCGCCTTAAGTGCCTCCCAAGCCACGCCCACAGAAGATACTGAGGACCAGTTGTTCTCCATATATATCTTTATGACTGTTGTACAGCACCTTGGTTAGCACTCATGGTGCTTTTAAGGTGCTATATAAATAAACTTGACCTTGACCTTGATATAAACATTGATTTCAGCCTTTAACATTTGTTGGAAATCAGGATATTGTAAAAGGTATACATTAAAACACCAACTATATATCTTTTTCTCCATATGTGGCAACACTTCTAAACTCACCAGGGCATGATCTGAGACTAAGATGTTTCCAATAGAGGAGTCAACAACAGATGAAATGAGGGACTTAGATATTAAAAAAAATCTATTCTACAATAAATCTTACGGACTGATGAAAAAAGATTTTTACACATCCTGTGAAGCGTCAATGTTGCTCTTGGGGGCTTACACACTTTTGCTTCACTACAATCAAGGACTGAATCCAATATTATATCATGAGGGGTTCCAGCGGCTTGCAACATCCCTTCAAGATCTATAAAAAAAAGCCCTGATCATCAGCGCTAGGTGTAAAACTATAATGACTCTTCCTAATTTATCTTTACTCTGTTAGAGACATTTGAATTGTAGATGTTTACTTATCAGTGTAATGACTCCCCTGCTCTTACTTGAGCCAGCACTAAAGAAAACATCTCCACCCAATATCCTCCCCAATATTTCAGCTTCCTGTGGGGAAAGATGTGTTTCTTAAAGAAACACCATATCATATTTCTTACGTTTAAGAAAAGGAATAACGTTCCTTCTGTTTATGGGGTGCCCCCAACCCATTCACATTCCACATGGAGAGAGACAATCCACTCAAATTAACATTTGACATGTTAGAAATAATAGATTGTGTGTCCAAAATAAAAATGATAAAGACCACAATACCCATTAGTGTAACAATCAAACCCCAAACTTCCCCCCAAAATTATAATAATAATATGAGCTCCAAAAGCTCAAACTAGTATGGGATTGTGCGTTTTTCCAAATTTTTAACAACACTAAGACCCAACGGATTAGATGTGCACACACTCTCTCTCTCTCTCTCTCTCTCTCTCACACACACGCCCAGAACCGTTGTGACCTTTCTGATCACATGTGTAACACAACACTTATCAGATGGTCCAAACATGCCGAATAACCGCAAGATCTCCGCCAAACTCTGCCACCTTCTCAGAACAATTAAGTTACTGATGTAAACACAAACATACAGCAAAGATCATAAATGTCAAATAAAGAAGAAATTAGGCAGAGGCACGTTTCCAACACAAATGTCAATCTAACGTGAACACAACAGAAAATAATCTGCACACCTGCTGCAAGCATGTTCATCACACGTGTTCATACAGACATGCAAAAACACACCACTGTAAACATTACACACCATATAATCACCCAGTACAGTACAGTTCACTATTTTATCTACTGTTACACAACTGAAAATAGTTGTGTATATATATATATATATATATATATATATGTGTATGTGTAATTGTGTAGTATTCTCATCACACTCACAGGCTGATGACATTTTCTGATTTCTTTGTGTCTTCTCGTCTCTCCACCTTGTGCTGGTTCTGACCCAGATGAGCAAATCTATAAACGCACATGAAATGATGCAACAATTAAAGCATTAATTCAAAGCATTAATTAAATCTCTTTATTTCCAGATATTCCAGAGTTGTTGTTGTGTTTGTTTCTTTAACTTTCTATCACAACCTGCAGCAAACTGCGCTTCAATAGTGAGGTTTTCCTCTTATGTCAAACTCTGGGATTCCCCCATCATCATAAGTGAGCGTAATAGACAGTACTCTGTATTTTAAACTGATGTGTATAAATGGGTATAGTTTATGTGCTTTTCCCACATATTGAGTTCTTTCCGCTGTTTTGTCTTGTTGTTATTATATGTCCTATGACATTAGTTATCTGGTCTGTTCACACACATGCACACTCTTAAAACCCTGGAATGAACCGTTTTCTTAAGTGCATGTAAACATGGTCATTGATTCCTATAGCCATATTTTGGATACAATGTATATTTTTGCTTGCATAAGAAAGAAATTCTCTTAGCTAATGCTGTTTATTATAAAGGGAACTTGTAACCTTCTAGGTACATTTGTTGTACAATAGCAAAAATGTTAATTTTACAAATTGACCATTAGTTTTTCATCATATTGGTCACATTATCGCTTTTGAAAAAGTTCAAATTCAGTGTATTCCATCAATAAATGTCCTGAAATTGCAAATATCGTATTGCATATATATTTTTTGCTACATGTTTATTGTTTGCATGCATAACTTTTTTTTACATAGATATGTAGAACACAAGATAAATCAGTACTGTCTCTTTAAGAATAGCGACATGATGGAATTTAATGATGGCAAATGACCAGAACACAAATACTGCTAAAATTAAATTAATTTACTAAGAAAAAATCTAAACAGAATATGTTTATTTCCCAATGACAAGACTGTCAGTATATTTTGGAACAAAGCTCAAAACGGTCAAATGGTCAAATGTTTGGCTATGTTAGACACACAGGTGTAATTTGTTTGTTGTGTGTGTGTGTGTCTGTGTATTACATTTTGAGTATGAGTGTTCTTATAATCAAATTTTGACCTTTTCTACAATTTTATGATGCTTCTCAAAAAAGATAGATGTCTATGGGCGGACTAGAATATTTTTTCTAGTGTTAGCTGGCACCTAGACGAACGACTTAAGACCAAAAGTAGAGAGATAGAGCAAACAGAGCCTTTATTACAAGCTTTTGAAATTGAACAAAAAAAGAGGCAATTTGACCCTTAAGGACAACGTAGGGACTTGATTGTTAAGACCAAGGAGGGGTTAATCGCATTATTGCTTAACTACATTGTAATCACATTATAATCACATCACACAAATGACGACTGATGGACAGGACCACAGCTAGAAGATTCTGTCTACTGTCCATTTAAGCAATCGCAACCATTTAACTTCCATAATGTGGCTTATTTCAGTGTGAAACAGAATATTCAGTCATTTAAGGCAGGACAAGTTAGGCTGTAATATTATTGGTTAATATAATGTTTTTATTCCCGCCCACATAGACTCGGTGACATCAGCAGAAAATAAAAATTGTTTTAGAGGCAGAACCAGTTAATACATTTACATTATAACACAAACCTTAAAAATGGTTGATTTTGATGTCATGCATTGAATGTCTTCTGACCTGTGATATATGAGGAGGTCTTCATCAGGGGGGTACGCCAACAGATTCAGTCCGTACGTCTCTTTGACCGGCGGCAGACGCTGCAGCTGGGGCTGATCCTGTAAGGTCAAAGGTCACACAGTGTATATGTATTATATAAACCCATAAAAACATAATTTTACAGATCATTATAAACAGTCACACTTTCTGTATTGTAATAGTGTGTGACATCATTAGAAACAATACGTTTCCTTTTCAAGAGTGAAGATGCGCAGATGCACTTATCTTTTCTTTTAACATGGCGAGTCTGCAATGTTGCTAAACTAGTACTAAACAGTGTAAATCATCTCAATTTATAGACAGTTTGTCTAACTGTGCACAGATGAATATCTAACGGCCACTTCTAGAGAGAGTACCTATAGTACTAAATCATCTCCATTTATAGACAGTTTGTCTAACTGTGGACAGATGAATATCTAACGGCCACTTCTAGAGAGAGTACCTATAGTACTAAATCATCTCCATTTATAGACAGTTTGTCTAACTGTGGACAGATGAATATCTAACGGTCACTTCTAGAGAGAGTACCTATAGTACTAAATCATCTCCATTTATAGACAGTTTGTCTAACTGTGGGCAGATGAATATCTAACGGCCACTTCTAGAGAGAGTACCTATAGTACTAAATCATCTCCATTTATAGACAGTTTGTCTAACTGTGGTCAGATGAATATCTAACGGCCACTTCTAGTGAGAGTACCTATAGTACTAAATCATCTCCATTTATAGACAGTTTGTCTAACTGTGGGCAGATGAATATCTAACGGCCACTTCTAGAGAGAGTACCTATAGTACTAAATCATCTCCATTTATAGACAGTTTGTCTAACTGTGGACAGATGAATATCTAACGGCCACTTCTAGTGAGAGTACCTATAGTACTAAATCATCTCCATTTATAGACAGTTTGTCTCACTGTGGACAGATGAATATCTAACGGCCACTTCTAGAGAGAGTACCTATAGTACTAAATCATCTCCATTTATAGACAGTTTGTCTAACTGTGGACAGATGAATATCTAACGGCCACTTCTAGAGAGAGTACCTATAGTACTAAATCACCTCCATTTATAGACAGCTTGTGTAACTGTGGACAGATGAATATCTAACAGCCACTTCAAGAGAGAGTACCTATAGTACTAAATCACCTCCATTTATAGACAGTTTGTGTGACTGTGGACAGATGAATATCTAACGGCCACTTCTAGAGAGAGTACCTATAGTACTAAATCACCATTTATAGACAGTTAGTCTAACTGTGGACAGATGAATATCTAACGGCCACTTCTAGTGAGAGTACCTATAGTACTAAATCACCTCCATTTATAGACAGTTTGTGTAACTGTGGACAGATGAATATCTAACGGCCACTTCTAGAGAGAGTACCTATAGTACTAAATCACCTCCATTTATAGACAGTTTGTGTAACTGTGGACAGATGAATATCTAACGGCCACTTCTAGAGAGAGTACCTATAGTACTAAATCACCTCCATTTATAGACAGTTTGTGTAACTGTGGACAGATGAATATCTAATGGCCACTTCTAGTGAGAGTACCTATAGTACTAAATCACATCCATTTATAGACAGTTTGTGTAACTGTGGACAGATGAATATCTAACGGCCACTTCTAGTGCGAGTACCTATAGTACTAAATCATCTCCATTTATAGACAGTTTGTGTAACTGTGGACAGATGAATATCTAACGGCCACTTCTAGTGCGAGTACCTATAGTACTAAATCATCTCCATTTATAGACAGTTAGTCTAACTGTGGACAGATGACTATCTAACGGCCACTTCTAGTGAAGAGTACCTATAGTACTAAATCACCATTTATAGACAGTTAGTCTAACTGTGGACAGATGACTATCTAACGGCCACTTCTAGTGAGAGTACCTATAGTATTCATCTCCATTTATAGACAGTTTGTCTAACTGTGGACAGATGAATATCTAACGGCCACTTCTAGTGAGAGTACCTATAGTACTAAATCATCTCCATTTATAGTCAGTTTGTCTAACTGTGGACAGATGAATATCTAACGGCCACTTCTAGAGAGAGTACCTATAGTACTAAATCATCTCCATTTATTGACAGTTTGTCTAACTGTGGTCAGATGAATATCTAACAGCCACTTCTAGTGAGAGTACCTATAGTACTAAATCATCTCCATTTATAGACAGTTTGTCTAACTGTGGACAGATGAATATCTAACGGCCACTTCTAGAGAGAGTACCTATAGTACTAAATCATCTCCATTTATTGACAGTTTGTCTAACTGTGGTCAGATGAATATCTAACGGCCACTTCTAGTGAGAGTACCTATAGTACTAAATCATCTCCATTTATAGTCAGTTTGTCTAACTGTGGACAGATGAATATCTAACGACCACTTCTAGTGAGAGTACCTATAGTACTAAATCATCTCCATTTATAGACAGTTTGTCTAACTGTGGTCAGATGAATATCTAACGGTCACTTCTAGTGAGAGTACCTATAGTACTAAATCATCTCCATTTATAGAAAGTTTGTCTAACTGTGGTCAGATGAATATCTAACGGCCACTTCTAGAGAGAGTACCTATAGTACTAAATCATCTCCATTTATTGACAGTTTGTCTAACTGTGGTCAGATGAATATCTAACGGCCACTTCTAGTGAGAGTACCTATAGTACTAAATCATCTCCATTTATAGTCAGTTTGTCTAACTGTGGACAGATGAATATCTAACGACCACTTCTAGTGAGAGTACCTATAGTACTAAATCATCTCCATTTATAGAAAGTTTGTCTAACTGTGGTCAGATGAATATCTAACGGACACTTCTAGTGAGAGTACCTATAGTACTAAATCACCTCCATTTATAGACAGTTTGTCTAACTGTGGACAGATGAACATCTAACGGTCACTTCTAGAGAGAGTACCTATAGTACTAAATCACCTCCATTTATAGTCAGTTTGTCTAACTGTGGACAGATGAATATCTAACGGCCACTTCTAGTGAGAGTACCTATAGTACTAAATCATCTCCATTTATAGACAGTTTGTCTAACTGTGGACAGATGAACATCTAACGGTCACTTCTAGAGAGAGTACCTATAGTACTAAATCACCTCCATTTATAGACAGTTTGTCTAACTGTGGACAGATGAATATCTAACGGCCACTTCTAGTGAGAGTACCTATAGTACTAAATCATCTCCTTTTATAGACAGTTTGTCTAACTGTGGACAGATGAATATCTAACGGCCACTTCTAGTGAGAGTACCTATAGTACTAAATCATCTCCATTTATAGACAGTTTGTCTAACTGTGGACAGATGAATATCTAACGGCCACTTCTAGTGAGAGTACCTATAGTATCATCTCCATTTATAGACAGTTTGTCTAACTGTGGACAGATGAATATCTAAACTCTTCGAAATAAATTTGTAACTTTATGCAAAGCAACTATTCTTGATCGCAGGTCTTCTGAGATCTCATGGTCCACGTCAGCAGATGCTTCCAGTTAATAGCAAACTCAAAATGTTTGAGTGCTTTTTATAAGTCAAAGTTGCTCCAACCCACCCTACAATTACGTTACATTAATTAGTAAGCTTAATCACAATGTGTTTGTCTATACTTGTGACTTTAATGAAGACCAATTATTGCAGAAAACCGGCTAATTCCAAAAGGTTCACATACTTATTATTGACACTGTAGAAAACACTGCTGCTAAGAGGGATATTTTATATATATATAATTGATGTAATATATTATTTTAGACATATTATGATATATTTTATGATGTAGACAGGCAGACAGACATCACTGCCATGTTTAAACACCTGTTTTTGTAATAACTAACTTAAAATAATGAGATAACCCAGTCTACAAGATTTTAGACTATTTGAGTACATTTTATGGGTCCCTAGGAGCCTTTTACAAGTACTAGATTGTAACACTCATCATTTAAAAGATATGTGTCTTTTAAAGTCGCGTAAAAGCAAGTCACGTTCTCTCTAAACACATCAAAGATAAAAAGCAATAAAATAGAGTGAAATCTCCTCTGGAGGGGTTTCACAAAACTACACACTCAAACCCAGTTACATAACAAAAGTTTCATGTAGCGTGATTATGATCCGTGTTTCCCGCCATGGGGCATGTGGCCTTCCGAGGACTCTCAGAGGAACATTATGCATTTCGTTTTTTACTCGACACATATTGATTAAACCCAAGATGTGACTAATGCGTTAAAGAGTGACAGCATGCGCCTCAGCCAACACAAATTTACACTGTAATTACAGCAGAGAAGGTAATGAATTTAACGTTTAAATATTTCATGAGTTATAGCATCTTGTTGCGGCCGTTGAGTTCATTTATCGCAGCGTATGCACGAGACAAAAGCAGTATGTGACACGTGCTCTCAAGGTACGGCTAGCCGGCACTATAACCCCCAACCACGGGCTCCAAAATCTCAAGTATGAAAAATAAAGCACTTATGCTTGGGCAAAATATTCTTGTAATCTATGAAAAATGGATGTGGAGTGCACGGTGTGGACGTAGAGTATGATTACACTCAGTTAAGAGAGAGACTTGTGTCTGAACAGTGCCAGAATGCAGAAACATATCTTGCAAGATGTCATGCCAAGGAGATGAACTATTATGGTAATGCCAACTTTCTATATCTTTTGCTGTTGATGTCCAAGGTTGTGCGTCCAAACAAATGCAATTAATCTGTCACTTTGTAGAAGCTCGTCAAATTAGACAAATGTCAACACAGACGGGTTGTGTGACATGAACATACGGTGTTGTAAAACCAAATATATTAAAATACTTTTCTTGCACCTTGAATACATGCAAACTTAATCATTAATTTGTGGTAGACAAAACTTTATGAATGTTTATGAATTTGTAAGTCACAGATTTCGAGACGTTTTCCTGGACAAACTGTGCCTTTTCATACAAATGTTAAAATATCTGATATACACAACGTTTGACGACTCCCGTTTCACTCTCTGTTCAAGCTGATGAGTCAATCAACCAATAGTATGTATGTGTCACATGTTTATGGCACCATCTAGTGGCTATTTGTGGAAAAAGTGGTTTCAATGTTTATATCGATCTATTGAAAATGGAAAGTGACTTATGTTGGGATAAATGACATCTTATTTTTATAAAGTAAAAGGGACGGCAATGATTACATTTTTACAGTTATTTTAAAATGAGTATTTGCTAAATATTAGCAACTTGTGCTTGGTTTGTTTGTTTGTTTTTGCCCGATTCCTAATGCCAATGCTTTTTAAGTCCTGTTGGTGGCATAGTGACTCGCCTCAATCCGGGTGGTGGAGGACGAATCCCAGTTGCGTCTGAGACCGTCAATCCGCGTATCTTATCACGTGGCTTGTTGAGCTTGTTACCGCGGAGACGTAGCGCGTGTGGAGGCTTCACGCTATTCTCCGCCGCATCCACTCACAACTCACCATGCGCCCCACCGAGAGCGAGAACCACATTATAGTGACCACGAGGAGGTTACCCCATGTGACTCTACCCTCCCTAGCAACCGGGCCAATTTGGTTACCCCATGTGACTCTACCCTCCCTAGCAACCGGGCCAATTTGGTTACCCCATGTGACTCTACCGTCCCTAGCAACCGGGTCAATTTGGTTACCCCATGTGACTCTACCCTCCATAGCAACCGGGCCAATTTGGTTACCCCATGTGACTCTACCCTCCCTAGCAACCGGGCCAATTTGGTTACCCCATGTGACTCTACCCTCCCTAGCAACCAGGCCAATTTGGTTACCCCATGTGACTCTACCCTCCCTAGCAACCGGACCAATTTGGTTACCCCATGTGACTCTACCCTCCCTAGCAACCGGGCCAATTTGGTTGCTTAGGAAGCCTGACTGGGCAACTTGTGCTTGGTTAAACTGTTGTATATTATTTGATTGAAAACACCAGTTGAAATCCATGTATCAAATATGATTCAACAGACCTTTGAAGTGTATCTCTCAAGTATCATCACATTTCATTCATGCATCACACTGCTTTGAAAATTCTGACATATATATATATATAATTTATAAGCTATATTTAAAGTGTGAACTTCTATTTCGGTGTATTTCTATATATGCAGCGTGCTCTGTCATTATAAAGATCTCGTTATTTTACATGATAAGCTATGATGATGTCATCTTACCATAAGTTACCAAAAGGTTTGACAATTTCCCTTTTTTAAATGTCAATATTGTGTTTGGTGCATAAAATACATATGATAAAAATAATATTTAATTCATGTTGTATTTGTACTGCGATGCATTTCAATGCATATTTATAGAGCAACAACAGGAAGTTGTCATGGTCAAACTCAAATATTTGAGATCTCTGAAAAGCCCAGAGAGTCCTCTGATAATACCCCCAAATTTACCACCGTACAAAAACTTACATAACAAACGTCCTGCAGAGAAATGAATTGCTGGACCTCAGGAGGATAATGACCTTTAAAGCCGAATGTATCAAATATGATAAATAAATAAGGGCATTTATTCATTTATTTTTTACGATTACTTTTTATAGTTTGTTTAATGGTACTAAAAAAAAATAAAAAATATATATTTTTAATAATTTTCTGACAATTCTTTCATATGTCAGGCTTTACAGGGTTAAACAGAATTATTTTACTGGTGATTAAGAAATAATAATAACTTGATTTTTCAAGAATTAGTTTAATGAGACTTTTTAGTCTCTGGACGGTTACACCACATGACATTTAAAAAATATCAAAATAATAATAATTTTGGCGCATCAAAATAAAGCTGATGGAAACGCACATTATCGCTAAAATGTCACAAATGTCGACATAATATTTTTCCGTTTAACTCAAGCGCATAAAGTCTGTCGATACATCAAATGTCGTGAAAAAACATTTTGGAAACACTTTTGTCAATAAAATTGGCATTAACGCAAAAATGTAGTGTCACATGACAGAGTTTGCCCTAATCGTTAGCCTGTGTTACCATGGCGACAGTATTGAAAACCAAGTTATTTTACGTGATTATGGATTGATCTTAACGGCATATAGATCCGATCTGCAAATGTGACACTTCCAGGAGTGCAACACAAATATCTCGTATCATGCACCGGTTATCAACAAGTGCAAGGAGAACAAATGAATGGCCACTGTTTGTGATTAATTTAATCGCAGTATCCATCTGTTTATTTATTAAAGTTTCTTTTCTACACCATTCAAAATAAACGACGGTAGTTACAGAATAAACCCACAATACAAAAAACGTAATTTTTGGGCAAAAAGATGATTTAAATAAATAATAAATACACAATACTAGGAGAAAAACATCAGTGCTGCTTTTTTGTTGTTTTTTTGTAACACTTACAGCCCAATTCTATTAAATTATTGTTTAGTTTTACTTTTGAAAAAATGCCGGAAAAATCCCCAGTATGGCAAACAATCGGAAGATTTTAGTGAGTTTAAGTTAATCTGTGCATCAGTGTGGACGTCTCACAAGTTTAGTACATACTGATAAATATACACCATCTTGGTTTATATACTTTTGTTTTAATTTAATGCTGAAAAAATTCCAATAACACCCACCAATATCTGACAAATGCAAACATACTGGTGCACATTGAAATTCTCTACAGATTAATAAATAATCACAAGTAAATACACACTGTAATAATATCTAAACATCCTTAAAAGGAAATTTTACTTGAATTTACTGTAGAATAAAATATAGTGTAAGATGTTAAGAGTTGTTGTTAGATAATAAATCTTCACCAATATCTTTCAAAGATTTAAAGTCAAGAATTTTGTAAACTTTGTCAAATCCAGAGACTAATTCTTCCTCAGAAGTGCAACTCGTGAAGGCAGACTGACATAAACGTGCACCCTGACTCCTAGAATTGACCTAAAGCCAGCCAATCAGAGAGAAGCTTACCGTTTCGACAATTTTTTTGCCATTTTTGCAGCCAGTATGCATCAGAAGTAAATGAAAGACTGTATGTTTCAAATTGAACACAGAAAAGCGTGCATACAGGCATACGGATCCTACAAATTGAACACGCGTGTAATAGTGACAATTTGAGGCACTTACACACGTGAAGCAAGCATGTGTCTGTACAGTACATTGCACATTGTATGTGTGCTCTGCATGCTTTTGTTCGCTCTGTATTGCACATTATATTTGTCCTATATGTGTACCATGCACACGTCATGTACATGTTTCCACAGACCCAGATATATTCTATTCTTTCCTATTAAATTAAAGCTGCTGTGGAATGAATGGATTTTACTCCCTGAGATCTCTCACGGTCACTAGACTGTGTAAACGGCAAACAAACTGTGTGTTTGACAACCCTGAGAAAATGCACTGCTGCTCTTCTGCTCAGTGTCGGTCTCAAAAGTATCTGTGAAGAGAGAATCTGTCACAATGTAATGTAGCTGCACAAAGAGGCGGTTCTTCAAGGATGAGGAACTTAAAACAATATTGGCGGGGTATCTCAGCGAGTACTGATGTTGACTATCACGCCTGGAGTCACGAGTTTGAATCCAGGGCATGCTGAGTGACTCCAGCCAGGTCTCCTTAGCAACCAAATTGTCCCGGTTGCTAGGGAGGGTAGAGTCACATGGGGTAACATCCTCGTGGTCGCTATAATGTGGTTCTCGCTCTCGGTGGGGCGTGTGGTGAGTTGTGCGTGGATGCAGCGGAGAATAGCGTGAAGCCTCCACAAGCGCTACGTCTCCACGGTAACGTGCTCAAGTCATGTGATAAGATGAGCGGATTGACAGTTACTGACATGGAGGCAACTGAGATTCATCCTCCGCCACCTTGAGGAGAGTCACTACGCCACCACGAGGAGAAAAAAATCAATATTGGCCTGACAGCAAACCCACAGCTCATAGCAAAGTGCTGTTCCTCATTTCTCAAGAGAAGCGACATGAGACAAAACCAGAATAGAATATGCATAAACAAGCAAGATGAGAAGATTTAAGATGAAAATGAAAGGCATAAAATGAGAACAGAAAAGAGTGAAGATGAGAGAAAAGACAAGATGAGATGAGAAGAGATTTCAGAAGATAAGGTTTGAGACGAGAAGAAATCAGAAGATTTGAGATGAAAACAGATGAGATGTGGAGAAGATTTAAAATGAGAGGAGATGAGATGATAAGAGAAGATTTGAGACAAGAAGAGACCAGATGAAAAGAAGATTTGAGACGATACGCAAAGATGAGATGAGAAGAGACAAGATGAGAAGATCTGAGATGAGACAAGATGAGAAGAGACAAGATGAGACAAGATGAGAAGAGACAAGATGAGAAGAGAAGTTGAGAAGAGACAAGATGAGAAGATCTGAGATGAGACAAGATGAGAAGAGACAAGTTGAGAAGAGACAAGATGAGAAGAGACAAGTTGAGAAGATCTGAAATGAGACAAGATGAGATGAGACAAGATGAGAAGAAATGATCTGAGATGAGACAGGATGAGAAGAGACAAGTTGAGAAGAGACAAGATGAGAAGAGACAAGTTGAGAAGATCTGAGATGAGAAGATCTGAGATGAGACAAGATGAGAAGAAATGATCTGAGATGAGACAAGATGAGAAGAGACAAGATGAGAAGAAAAGATCTGAGATGAGACAAGATGAGAAGAGACAAGATGAGAAGAGACAAGATGAGAAGAAAAGATCTGAGATGAGATGAGACAAGATGAGAAGATCTGAGATGAGACAAGATGAGAAGAGACAAGTTGAGAAGAGACAAGATGAGAAGAGACAAGTTGAGAAGATCTGAGATGAGACAAGATGAGAAGAGACAAGATGAGAAGAAAAGATCTGAGATGAGACAAGATGAGAAGAGACAAGATGAGAAGAAAAGATCTGAGATGAGACAAGATGAGAAGAGACAAGATGAGAAGAAAAGATCTGAGATGAGACAAGATGAGAAGAGACAAGATGAGACGAGACAAGATGAGATGAGACAAGATGAGACGAGACAAGATGAGAAGAAAAGATCTGAGATGAAACAAGATGAGAAGAGACAAGATGAGATGAGACAAGATGAGATGAGACCAGATGAGACGAGACAAGATGAGACAAGACAAGATGAGACGAGACAAGATGAGAAGGGACAAGATGAGAAGAGAAAAGATGAGAAGGGACAAGATGAGACGAGACAAGATGAGACGAGACAAGATGAGAAGAAAAGATCTGATATGAGACAAGTTGAGAAGAGACAAGATGAAAAGAAAAGATCTGAGATGAGACCAGATGATAAGAGACAAGATGAGAAGAAAAGATCTGAGATGAGACAAGATGAGAAGAGACAAGATGAGATGAGACAAGATGAGACGAGACAAGATGAGAAGAAAAGATCTGAGATGAGACAAGATGAGACGAGACAAGATGAGAAGGGACAAGATGAGAAGAGACAAGATGAGAAGGGACAAGATGAGACGAGACAAGATGAGACGAGACAAGATGAGAAGAAAAGATCTGATATGAGACAAGTTGAGAAGAGACAAGATGAAAAGAAAAGATCTGAGATGAGACAAGATGAGAAGAGACAAGATGAGAAGAAAAGATCTGAGATGAGACAAGATGAGAAGAGACAAGATGAGACGAGACAAGATGAGATGAGACAAGATGAGAAGAAAAGATCTGAGATGAGACAAGATGAGAAGAGACAAGATGAGAAGAAAAGATCTGAGATGAGACAAGATGAGAAGAGACAAGATGAGAAGAAAAGATCTGAGATGAGACAAGATGAGAAGAGACAAGATGAGAAGAACAAGATGAGAAGAAAAGATCTGAGATGAGACAAGATGAGAAGAGACAAGATGAGAAGATCGAGATGAGACAAGATGAGAAGAGAAGATCTGTGATGAGAAGAGACAAGATGAGAAGAGACAAGAAGAGATGAGACAAGATGAGAAGAGACAAGATGAGAAGAAAAGATCTGAGAAGAGACAAGATGAGAAGAAAATATCTGAGATGAGACAAGATGAGAAGAGACAAGATGAGAAGAAAAGATCTGAGATGAGACAAGATGAGAAGAGACAAGTTGAGAAGAGACAAGATGAGAAGAGACAAGAAGAGATGAGACAAGAAGAGATGAGACAAGATGAGAAGAGATGAGAAGAGACAAGATGAGAAGAGACAAGATGAGAAGAAAAGATCTGAGATGAGACAAGATGAGAAGAGACAAGATGAGAAGAGACAAGATGAAAAGAGACAAGATGAGACAAGATGAGAAGAGACAAGATGAGAAGATCTGAGATGAGAAGATCTGAGATGAGAAGGGACAAGATGAGAAGAGACAAGATGAGAAGAGACAAGATGAGAAGATCTGAGATGAGAAGATCTGAGATGAGAAGATCTGAGATGAGAAGGGACAAGATGAGAAGAGACAAGATGAAAAGAGACAAGATGAAAATAGACAAGATGAGAAGGGACAAGATGAGAAGAGACAAGATGAAAAGAGACAAGATGAAAAGAGACAAGATGAGAAGAGACAAGATGAGGAGAGACAAGATGAGGAGACAAGATGAAAAGAGACAAGATGAGAAGATCTGAGATGAGACAAGATGAGAAGAGACAATATAAATAGAGAAGATCAAAGATGAAGAGACTAGACGGGAAGAGACAAGATGAGAAGAGACAAGATGAGAAGAAAAGATCTGAGAAGAGACAAGATAAGAAGAGACAAGATAAATAGACAAGATCAAAGATGAAGAGAGACCAGATGAAAAGAAGGGACCAGATGAGAAGATGCGAGAAAAGAAAACAAGTCGAGAGAGATTGAGACAAGTTGAGAAGAAGGGATGAGACGACAAGGTGAAATGAGAAGTAAAGAGAAGATGGAAGCAGAGAAGTTCTACGACAAGAAACCACAGAGAGAAGATAGAAGAGAAGATGCGAGATGAGAAGAGCTCCAAACTCCTGTTTTTGCATTATTCATTAAAATACTGAAGAGTGCACTCACTCCCGCACTCACTCAAAATTCCACTCCTTTCATCTCTCCGGTTTTCCCTTCAATTCCCCCTTCAGTGTCTCTCAGGGTAAATAAATCCAAATGGCCTTGTCGGCATGGCAACATGGCAGAGACCTTGAGTCATGCACGTGGGTTGAGGACTAGCAGAGATACAAAAGCCCGAGTCTATGAGAGCTTGTGCTTCAATACAGAAGAAAGAGCATCTGATGTGAACATCGATACAGTGTGGATCATAGTCATGTCATCTATTCATTCATTTATTTATTTATTGCTGGTAAATGGCATTTAATGTTCATAAACATGCATAAAGATCAAAGATATCATTAATATTTAATGGGAAAACTCCAGAAAGGCAACATTAACAATCACTCGACTGATTCCAGACTGATGTATATATTTAGGAGGGATATAACGGACACAATGTAAAAAGTAAATATATCATGAAATAATTAAATACATCATGAAATGCTTCTTTCAATTAATACAAATACAACAACAAAAAAAAGATCAATTAAATCATTTCATGTAATGCCTTAAATTAATTTATATGCACATTTTATTCTATTTGCATATGTTGGAGGCAATAAATGTTTTATTTTTGGGGGGAAATTGGAAATATAAATTGGTTGGGATACATTTGAAATCGAAAATCCATCATTTTGAAATAAAAACAATATTGCCCTAAATCTGAACCAAAAAGAGTAGCATAATACACAAATCATGAACATGTTTCTGTTCGAATAGTTTGTTAAAACTATGCGTAAATTGTCGCATTAAATTCAACATGACTGTTTATGTAAGACGGAACTATTTTTTGGTTTTCTAAATTTTATTTGTAAAGGTCAATTAATAACTAATAAGACTAAAGATGGTATAAAAATGCAACATTTTAGCCAACGCAAGTTGCCATTTTTGGCATTGGAGCATCAGTTCAATTTCAAATGTACTTTTCTGCTTGTGCACATTTGGGCGCTCTAGTCTTATAAAGTATACTTCTTTAACTGCGAGCCCACACAAACACATTCAACACATGCGCACTATACAGCCAATGGCAGGTGCATGCGCACGACACGCAAAGACGCAGACTGACTGTTCAATTGTCTAGAAAAACTGAGCGTATTTGGGGCTGTAGCTTTTAGCCTCCTTGTTAGCGCACCCTCATTAGCGCACCCGCCTCACATGCCGGAGATGCCTGTTCGAGTCCCGTATGGAGCGGGTAGAATAAGAGCGTCACATTGGTGCCGTGACCCGGATGGGAGTGAGGTTTAGGGGGGTGAGTGTAACGGGTGCCAGCTGATAGATAGCTGTACAGTGTGTATAAACCTCACTCTCCTGACCTCAAGAGGTGCACTAGCGACTGATGCTAGGGACTATAGCCTTCAGCCTCCTTGTTAGCACACCCTCATTAGTGCACCTTGTTAGCCTCCCATGCCGGATATGCCGGGTCTAGTCCCGTACGGAGCGGGTAGAACAGGAGCGTCAAAATGGTGCCGTGACCCGGATGGAAGTGAAGTTTAGGGGGGGTGAGTGTAACGGGTGCCAGCTGATAGCTAGCTAGCTGTGCAGTGTATAAACCTCACTCTCCTGACCTCAAGAGGTGCACTAGCGACTGATGCTAGGGACTATAGCCTTTAGCCTCCTTGTTAGCACACCCTCATTAGCGCACATTGTTAGCCTCCCATGCCAGAGACGCCGGTTCGAGTCCCGTACATAGCGGGTAGAACAGGAGAGTCACGATGGTGCCGTGACCCGGATGGGAGGGAGGTTTAGGGGGGTGAGTGTAACGGGAGTCAGCTGATAGCTAGCTAGCTGTGCAGTGTGTATAAACCTCACTCTCCTGACCTCAAGAGGTGCACTAGCGACAGGTGCTAATGGCTGTAGCCTTTAGCCTCCTTGTTAGCACACCTTCATTAGTGCACCTTGTTAGCCTACCATGCCGGAGACGCCGGTTCGAGTCCCGTACATAGCGGGTAGAACAGGAGCGTCAAAATGGTGCCGTGACCCGGATGGGAGTGAGGTTTAGGGGGGTGAGTGTAACGGGCATCAGCTGGTAGATAGCTGTGCAGTGTATATAAACCTCACTCTCCTGACCTCAAGAGGTGCACTAGCGACTGACGCTAGGGGCTGTAGCTTTTAGCCTCATTGTTAGCGTACGACTCCCATGTTGGAGATTCCAGTTTGAGTTCCGTATGGAGCGTGTAGAACAGGAGCTTCACACTAGGGTATACTTTCCCCCCGCATGCCGTTTACGTCATGCACATTCAGGCACCCTCGCCATTTAATGTATATTCTTTTGAACGGGAGCACATTTGAACATGTTCCACGCAGACTTTTTGCAGGTCTTGAAATATTGGACGGCACACGCACAGGCTGCACGTATTTTACTGATGACGCAACTGCGCGTGAGATGTCCCAGCACGCGGAAAACCTTAAGTAAACATCATTCGTACACTAAAATATGAATGTATTATGGGAATAAAAGAGTGTATTGTAAGGGCAATGAATTGTTCGCCATGACTTCAGACACTACTTATATCATGCACTCAGAATATTCTTTCTTTTCCTCAGAGTAGAGAATTGTGGAATAACTGGTTGAAATGACGATGTTTTCTCAGGTGAAGGTAACATCAGCTAGAGTACTGTGGAGTGAGGGCTTCTCCAGGACATCAAACCCCATTACAGGATCATCACATTCACAGCGGAGAGCTTCATGAAGAACGGATAAAGTCCCATTGTTCAGGCGAGGGCGTATGCGGCCAAGTACACATCCACACAAACCTCATTAAACAACCTAGAATATCTTTAAAATTACAGGCAGTAAGTTGTAGCCTGTACTTTAGACCGTGTGACCTGTCCTGACCCAACCAGACACGTCCGGTACCATCAAATTTTGAGCCTGAACCCAAAACAACTGATGCCTCTAACTCGTCTGTTTGTGCAAGTCTGAGTAAGAGTGCGTGCGTGAAACACTTGTCTACCTGGAACAGGGCGGGGACAAGGGGAGGGACACAATAACAAAAAAACACGGTGCATCCACACTGTAACAGGGATGATACCAACTTAAAATATAATATAAATAACATTTAAAAAGAGAGGGAAATGCCAGCGCGGAGCGGGTGAGAGGAAAAAAAAAAAGCTGCCACTCCACCCTCTACTGGACGACAACCGCGCCTCCCTGGGCGGATCGGAGGCAGTCCTCCGGCCCCCGCCGCATTTTCGGTGGACGGAAGGGGTCTCCTCCAACCCTGGCACAAGCCCTGACTGCCCCTCCCCTTGCGGTCGGCGGCCGTTCCTCCGCTCTCAGGCGGTCGGGCTCCTCCATCCCCAGGAGGATGGACACGGCTACTCCGTTGGGGTGTGTGGTAGTGGCGAGGACTCTACTACGGCGCATCCCTCCTCCTTCCCGGGCATCGGCACCAGAGTAAAGGGAATGCGGGAAAGGAGACAGCGAGAACCGGCTTGATAATAAAAATTATAATTTGTGGTTTGTTCTCTATATAAGCTGCGTGTTGCCTATACAGCTGGAGTTTCGCTTACTGCCCCCTGGAGAAAACACGTGGTACTACAAGATTGAATTGTTACGATGGAAGTATTATTCCTTATTATGGTCCACGGACATGATTAATTTCTTTAATTTTGAATGTGTTCATTTTATTTAATTATTAAATAGATGATAAATTAAATAATTATGGACTATGTTATATTATATTATATTAGATGAAAATATTTAAAATAAATTTTTTTTTCATTAATTATAAGCCCGATCCCAAAGTTATACTTGGGAAAAAAACATATATTTTTAATTAGATTATTTAAATTATTTTATTATTAAATGTATTAAATAAGAATATAAATTAAATGAACATAGCGTGCATTATATTATACTAAATTACACTCAAATATTTATAATAATAATAATAATAATAATGATAATAAAAAAATTTTTTCATTAATTACAAACCCGATCCCAAATTTATACTTAGAAAAAACTTGCGCAAACCTGGCCCAAAACCCCAAATTTGTGGGGTCCAATTGGGCTTGGGCCGGGTAACAGAACACAAAACTCAAACCTTCAGAAAACTAGAAAAATGTTGCACAAGTCACATGGACAACTTTGATCACACTTTTATTGAGAAGACAACTAAGATTTTCCTTCTGTGTCATACGGGTATGGACCGACATGAGGGTGAATAAATGATGACAGAACTATCACTTTAAATGACATGACTAAGACGTCTCTGCCAGGAAACCTCCAGCTCACATAATGAAAATCTCTCATCCTTCAGATTTGGTCCAGATCATTTAAAAATATCTCAGATGGGAAACTGCAAGAACTTCCTTCAGAAAATGTCATTCCCGCTCTCTCCCCATCGGTCCATTCAAGGACTAACTGCAGTATGAAGACTCTCATCTTCTTCATCGTCTAATGGATCCTGCTGCCTTCTGTCAAACAGTGTCACACTTCAGAACTAATGAGAGAACGTTTGAAACCATCACCAGTCCGGACCTCAACATCAGGATTGAATTAGATTTCAAGTGAGATTCACTCCACACTTAAACGGTTTCGTTACCTGTGATGGTGACTGGAGGATGTTAGGAATGGCTTACTACCTACTATTTCTGAAAAGATAGTGTGCAGAATGTAAGTGTGCCTAGTATGCAAATGTTCTGATAAATGAAGTGTAATTCAGACCACACTTGATCTTTTTTAAAGTTAACAATTTACTTTTCTTTTGGAGCATGAAAAGGGAAGTCTGAAATCATATTAACAGTTTAATCAAGACATGCCGCATCTCCAAATAATTATCATTACCGCAACACACAAAACCCTGGACAAAAATATGAGAAAATGAGTATTTTCATGTTTGAAATTCTGCTCTTTCTGATTCTTCATGGTAGAATAAGTCTTTATTTCACACACACACACACGCACGCACACACTCGCACGCACACACACACACACACACACACACTCGCACGCACACGCGCTCACACACACTCGCGCTCACACACACACACACACACACTCGCACGCACACACACTCGCATGCACACACACTCGCACGCACACACACTCGCACGCACACACACACACACACTCGCACGCACGCACGCACACACACTCGCACGCACACACACACACACTCGCACACACACTCGCACGCACACACACTCGCACGCTCACACACGCATTCGCCGCACACTCGCGCGCACACTCACACACGCACGCACGCGCGCACACACGCACGCACACTCACGCGCGCACACTCGCGCACTCACACAAGATAATCAGATGTACAGATCATTAGATAATCCACATGAAGCACAATGTTACATATGACCACCAGGAGATGGCGCCAAATACATGACACAGACTCAATGATGACTCAAATGACACAGAATGAAACTCATTCTGTGAAATCTCATGACTAAAATCATGTCTGCATGCTATGCAAACCTTTAGTCATTGTTGTGTTTGCATGTGTAATTAGTTCTTATGTACAATTATTATCTTTTATTTGTTTGGAGATGTTTTTGGACACGATGATCAATTATATTTGTAAGGTTGGAACTTTTGATTACTTTGTCGTATAAACACAAAATTTTGAATTGCTCAGATGCAGTTGACATGATTGGGAACAAAACAAAAGCAGTTTATCGGAGCCGCTTTATTTACGCCCAGAGATAAATCATGTCAAATAAGCCACAGAAATCTATTGTGTTCAACTTGCAGAATAGAATTGCACAATAATTTGTATAGAAATCTTTAGATCTGAATGCTACAAGTTTAGACATTTCTATACAAAATTGGCTCAAAAATGCAAAATAATCCTATTAATGTCTGAGATGATGAAGCTGAACCGTTTTCAAACAGGTTTCCCGAACGCTCCCCCAATCTGGACGAAATAACGAAGAGTCCCGCCACAAATTGCACCACTTGCTGAGTCAGTTTACATGTCGTACCGTTCACACAGTGAGTGTTTAGACTCTTCAGGAGGTCAAACCACCGATGGATCACTTACAGTTGACTCTCAACATTAAACTTGGAATTTCCGGATAAGCCTGGATAAGAATGTGTTATTAGCGAGTGATGTTGTACCTCATGTGTGCGAATACTGTTGGCCGGCTCAGTCAGTTTGATTGGTGTCGAGCGCTGGGACGCGGTTCCGTCGTCTTCTCGATCATCCTCAGAGTCGTCCTCCGAGCTGCTGGAGATCTGCTCTTCAGTGGGAGGAGGAGGAGCGCTGGCGGCCGTCTTCCTCTGTAACACCGCTTCCTCTTTACTCGACTTATTACTGAAGAGAAACACAACACCAGAGAACTTCAATCCTGAACATTCCATCACCCACCAAATCTTCAACAATCCTCCTTATAATCCCATTTAGCAAAACATACAAAAGCAACCTGAAATTGAAATGGACGTTCACTTTCTTAATATGTGCACGATTCATTTAAATGAATCAGTTCATTTGAACGGTTTGTGTAAATGAACAGGATCAAATCCAATTTAACGAATCATTTAAATGAATCAGTTCATTTGGACGGTTTGTGCAAATGAACAGGATCAAAACCGACTTAATGAATCAGTTCATTTGAACGGTTTGTGTAAATGAACAGGATCAAAACTGACTTAACGAATCATTTAAATGAATCTGTTCATTTGAACGGTTTGTGTAAATGAACAGGATCAAAACCGACTAAACGAATCATTTAAATGAATCAGTTCATTTGAACGGTTTGTGTAAATGAATCAGATCATTTGAACGGTTTGTGTAAATGAATCAGATAATTTTAATGGTTTGTGTAAATGAATCAGATAATTTTAATGGTTTGTGTAAATGAACAGGATCAAAATAGACTTAACGAATCATTTAAATTAATCAGTTCATTTGAACGGTTTGTGTAAATGAACAGGTTCAAAACAGACTTAACGAATCATTTAAATGAATCTGTTCATTTGAACGGTTTGTGTAAATGAACAGGATCAAAACAGACTTAACGAATCATTTAAATGAATCAGATCATTTGAACGGTTTGTGTAAATGAACAGGATCAAAACCGACTTAACGAATCATTTAAATGATTCAGTTCATTTGGACGGTTTGTGTAAATGAACAGGATCAAAACAGACTTAACGAATCATTTAAATGATTCAGTTCATTTGGACAGTTTGTGTAAATGAACAGGTTCAAAACAGACTTAACGAATCATTTAAATGATTCAGTTCATTTGGACGGTTTGTGTAAATGAACAGGATCAAAACAGACTTAACAAATCATTTAAATGATTCAGTTCATTTGGACAGTTTGTGTAAATGAACAGGTTCAAAACAGACTCAACAAATCATTTAAATGAATCAGTTCATTTGGACGGTTTGTGTAAATGAACAGGTTCAAAACCGACTTAACGAATCATTAAAATGAATCAGTTCATTTGGACGGTTTGTGTAAATGAACAAGATCAAAACAGACTTAACGAATCATTTAAATGAATCAGTTCATTTGGACGGTTTGTGTAAATGATCAGGATCAAAACAGACTTAACGAATCATTTAAATGAATCAGTTTATTTGGACGGTTAGTGTAAATGTACAGATTCAAAACAGACTTAACGAATCATTTAAATGAATCAGATCATTTGAACGGTTTGTGTAAATGAACAGGTTCAATAATTAATTTGAATTAATCAGTTTGTTCGAATGTTTCGTGTACATGTTCAACATCGATTCAGCAAATCATTTGAACGAATCAGTTTTTCTGGACGGTTCGTATAAATGAATTGTTTCAAAACTGATACAGCAATTCATTTGGATTAATCAGTTCATTCGGACGGTTCGTGTAAATGAACCGATTCAACAATTAATTTGAATTAATCGGTTCATTGGGACGGTTCGTGTAAATGTACCGATTCAACAATTAATTTGAACGAATCGGTTCATTCGGACGGTTCGTCTAAATGAACCGATTCAACAATTAATTTGAACGAATCAGTTCATTCGGACGGTTCGTGTAAATTAACCGATTCAACAATTAATTTGAATGAATCAGTTCATTCAGACAGTTTGTGTAAATGAACCGATTCAACAATTAATCTGAACGAATCAGTTCAGACGTTCAGTTAAATGAATCAATGTAACAATTAATTTGAATGAATCAGTTCATTCGGACGCTTTGTGTAAATGAACCAGTTCAAAATCCATTTCACTTAAACCACAGAAGTTATAGTTGTCACTATTTAACTATTCAGTTTTTTAATGTTTATTAGTTTTATTTATTGTAAATTTGACTGATCAAGTTCAATAACGTCACTGTAATTGATTGATTAACTGTTTATGTGCCAGATAAATACTTCTCTGATTGTAGAAACAAATGATTTCATCTAATTGAATTGTATCTTTAAATGAAAAAGATATTTAAATTGACACGCCATGTCCAAAAATTCACATTATAAATGCATATCTAAGCACAAATCAACATGTTTTCAAGTGCATAAGGACGACCAATGAGCTCAGGACACAGGTCATGACAACTGACCCGTCCCGTTTACCCATAAATCACCCTTGTAAATAAAGATCAATCAGCGGACAGGTGCTGCTCGCCAGGGTAAATATTCACATGCTACACAACATGAGCGTCCGGAGGCAAACGTGTGTGAAACAGCGAACTGCTTTCCCAGTGCAGAGGGTCTCTGACCGTGCACACGAGCGTGTGTGTTTGAGTTGTTTTGTAGGTTAAACTTTACACCTATATGACAGGAAAGGGTGTGTGAGCAAAAACAGAAAGGAGGGCAGCGCACGTATCGAATTATAGGGCTTACCTGAGCACTGACTTTGCACTCTCCTCTGGTTTACGAACAGTGAAAGGACTCGGGTCGAGCCCAACCGTCTTCGGCATGAACTCCCTAATAGAAAAAGAAAGAAAAATAAGAAACGTGAATGTGAATCTTTTAGGGATGCTTTAGTAAACAATACAAACATACAGCATTGATAGTAGCTCTCATGGCACGTCAGGATTGTTTATCGGTTCTCGCATTTTTCATGAACAATCGTGTTGCGCCAAGTTTAAATTGTGCTTTTTATAATTTAGAAGTGCACGACACCGCGGAGACTCACAGCATGTGGAGACGATCCACACACAACTCACCACACGCCCCATTGAGAGAACCACTAATCACCACCACGAGGAGGTTACCCCATGTGACTCTACCCTCCCTAGCAACCGGGACAATTTGGTTGCTAAGGAGACCTGACTGGAGTCACTCAGCACACACCCCATTGAGCCCCATTGACCCTACCCTCCCTAGCAACCGGGAAAATTTGGTTACCCCATGTGACCCTACCCTCCCTAGCAACCGGGAAAATTTGGTTACCCCATGTGACTCTACCCTCCCTAGCAACCGGGACAATTTGGTTACCCCATGTGACTCTACCCTCCCTAGCAACCGGGACAATTTGGTTACCCCATGTGACTCTACCCTCCCTAGCAACCAGGACAATTTGGTTACCCCATGTGACTCTACCCTCCCTAGCAACCGGGACAATTTGGTTACCCCATGTGACTCTACCCTCCCTAGCAACCGGGACAATTTGATTACCCCATGTGACTCTACCCTCCCTAGCAACCGGGACAATTTGGTTACCCCATGTGACTCTACCCTCCCTAGCAACCGGGACAATTTGATTACCCCATGTGACTCTACCCTCCCTAGCAACCGGGACAATTTGGTTACCCCATGTGACTCTACACTCCCTAGCAACCAGGACAATTTGGTTACCCCATGTGACTCTACCCTCCCTAGCAACCGGGACAATTTGGTTACCCCATGTGACTCTACCCTCCCTAGCAACCGGGACAATTTGGTTACCCCATGTGACTCTACCCTCCCTAGCAACCGGGACAATTTGGTTACCCCATGTGACTCTACCCTCCCTAGCAACCGGGACAATTTGATTACCCCATGTGACTCTACCCTCCATAGCAACCGGGCCAATTTGGTTACCCCATGTGACTCTACCCTCCATAGCAACCGGGCCAATTTGGTTACCCCATGTGACTCTACCCTCCCTAGCAACCAGGACAATTTGGTTACCCCATGTGACTCTACCCCCCCTAGCAACCGGGACAATTTGGTTACCCCATGTGACTCTACCCTCCCTAGCAACCGGGACAATTTGATTACCCCATGTGACTCTACCCTCCCTAGCAACCGGGCCAATTTGGTTACCCCATGTGACTCTACCCTCCCTAGCAACCGGGACAATTTGGTTACCCCATGTGACCCTACCCTCCCTAGCAACCGGGACAATTTGGTTGCTAAGGAGACCTGACTGGAGTCACTCAGCACGCCCTGGATTCAAACTCGTGACTCCAGGTGTGATAGTCAGCGTCAATACTCGCTGAGATACCCAGACCCACGAAATTCAGTGTGTAGAAGGTGAAAATAGATGTAAAGATTCGTCATCCACCCAACTGACCTGGTGGAGTTCGTCATGGCGATGCTAAATGTGTCATCGAACGCGGTGAGCTCGTACGGTTTGAAGAACTCCGTGTAGATGTCAGTGCTCTCTTCATATCGGTTCACGTGCTTCACTGAAACCTTCTTCCTGTTCTGCTCACACTCAGCTGAAACACAGGAATATTTGTATATACTTTATGACTTAACATACAAAACTGTGTTCTGAGGTAAACAAATACATTTAAAATTCCAATTGTTTGTTGTTAAATTTATCTCCTGACAACACAACATACACACAGTATACATAACATTCAGTATTTGTGTCATTGGTGTCAAATAATCTCTCACCTTCATCATATGGTAACGGGAGATACGACAGCACTCCATCAGACCACCAGTGCGTGTAACTGCGAGAAATAAACACGACATGAAAACATTAAATATGTAAAAAGGCTGAACTTTTTGATTCCCTTGAAACTTATTCTGAAGAGAGACAAACATAAATGATAATGAAATCCAAAATATTAAATCCCATGGGTGAATATTTAATGAGTAATCCATTATTTTGTAGAGGGGGTCAAAATGGCAATTTCACTTATGATTTTGGAGCAAAACTACAGATCAAAAAAATAATCTTAGAAAGGTGTCAGCATCATTATTTTATTTGTACACATAGATTGGTTGATCTGTTCCTAAAATCAGTTGACTTTATCAATCCTTGTTGCATTATATCCCAATGGTGACCGCTCAAAAATGGGGAAAAACACATTTTTGAGTCGTTTTTCAAAAGTTGTAGCACCTATAACTCTGGAATTATTAAAGATATTTTAAGATCCTTTTAGATTCTGGTTCAGAACAAACTTTCCTTTTTGTATTCCAATTTATAAGTCTATATATGGTATAATCCCAGAGATATGGGGCTCTCAATGTGGCTCCATGCGTAAATGGTTCAATTTTCAGTGGTTGAAAACCAAATGTGGGTCACATGTTATGAAGCTAGACAAAACAAAAGTCTGGAGTACAAATAACATCAAAACAAGAAATGTACTCTTATTTATTCACATAAAACAATAATGTCAATGTAAATCCCATGGGAGAAAATTTAATGAGTAATGCATTATTTTGTAGAGGGGGTCAAAATGGCAAGTTTCACTTATGATTTTGGAGCAAAACTACAGATCAAAAAAATAACCGTAGAAAGGTGTCAGCATCATTATATTATTTTTACATAGAGATTGGTCGATCTTTTCCTAAAATCAGTTGAATTCATCAATCCTTTTTGCATTATATGCCAATAGTGCGAGTCCAAATATGGAAGAAAATAAAAAAATTTGTGTCGTTTTTTCCAGTTAGAGAGCCTATAACTCCAGAAGTATTAAATATATCTCAAAGTTCTTTTATATTCAGATTCAGAACAAACTTTTCTTTTTGCATCCCAATTTATAAGTCTATATATGGTATAATCCCAGAGATATGGGGCTCTCAATGTGGCTCCATGCGTAAATGGTTCAATTTTCAGTGGTTGAAAACCAAATGTGGGTCACATGTTATGAAGCTAGACAAAACAAAAGTCTGGAGTACAAATAACATCAAAACAAGAAATGTACTCTTATTTATTCACATAAAACTATAATGTCAAAATCTCTAGTCCAAAAACACACTATTATGAGGAATAATGACATCTGTAGTGCTACTCTTCAATCATATGGGCTAGTTTTTCCTCCGAATCTTTCGGTTCCCCCAAATGAAATTTCTGCCACTCTGATTTTTGCTTTGGATTTTGGGTGAAACAGGGCCTGGACATGTTCTCGACAGCTTTTGTGAGATTCCCCCACATATATTATCATACAGTCCTCTGTGATTGTGTGAACCGAATGGAAACACATGCAAATGTGAAAGTCTAGTCTGTCCCAGAAAACAGGAACAACCAATGTCTTCCAGAACAGGGCAGATTCTTCTCATTTCTCTTTGTGTGTGATAATAGTCAAAAATCAGTTTGACCATCTGGACAATAAGCAACAACTAGATGTCATTACGCAAGCTACATCACAAAACGCACTAAACAGCCATGCGTCGCCCGACTGGAGGACATCAAACTGGGTCACAAACCTGAAATAGACAATCAAATCTACAAGAGCTGTGCTATGCGTCTGAACTTGTCGAGTGACACAAATTCACCTGTGTCTTTCCTGTGGCAGGATCATGGTATTACTGTGGTGAAGGTAGAAGTCGGTGGGCAGCTCCCAGAGATGAGGCTTCGATTCACATGGCTGATAAACCTGCAGGAAGAGGTTTATAGCATCCTGTCTGTCTGCATCTGAGAGAGAGACAGGAGAGATTGCTTCATTATTCACGTTTAATCAAATTATAATCGCTTTCAGAACGTTTTTCCGAACACACTCCATCTGTCATCGGTCGGTCAAACTGTTAGTCCCTCCCCAAATTCACGCCATTGGTTGAGATAGTGTTGCTGTGTCGGGCTGGTCAGAATGCTCAAACAAACAGCAATGTTTTGAAATAGTCACTTTTATTATATGTACTTTTGGATGAATCAACGAATAAATGGCTTACTAATATAGTTGTCTCTGCAAGTTAAACTGCGTTATGAGAAAGTATTTTAATCTAAAAAAAAAAACATTTAAATTTGCAGATTGTGAAAGATTTATTTAGTTGTAAATTATTTTTTTATTCTCTATTTGAATTATTATAATTCTTGCTAAATTGCAAATGGTTTAGCAAAACACTTTTTGTCATGCCAATAAAATAAGAGTTATTGCACAGATCTTGCCATTCTAATAAAATAAATGAAAATTCATGATAAAGTTGTTGACAGTTAATTTCTTAGTTTGTAAAGTTATTTTTATACTACTATAATTTTATTTTATTTGTAAACATTCATAGTTTAATCAATTTGCAATTTTATTTTTAAACTTTAATTTTATTTTATTTGTAAATATTCGGAATTTAATCAATTTGCAATTTTATTTTTCAACTTTAATTTTATTTTATTTGTAAATATTCGTAGTTTAATCAATTTGCAATTTTATTTTTCAACTTTAATTTTATTTTATTTGTAAATATTTGTAGTTTAATCAATTTGCAATTTTATTTTTAAACTTTAATTTTATTTTATTTGTAAATATTCGTAGTTTAATAAATTTTATTTTAAAACTTTAATTACATTTTATTTGTAAATATTCGTAGTTTAATCAATTTTATTTTTAAACTTTAATTTTATTTTATTTGTAAATATTTGTAGTTTAATCCATTTGCAAATTTATTTTTAAACTTTAATTTTATTTTATTTGTAAATATTCCTAGTTAAATATTCGGAGTTTAATCAATTTGCAATTTTAATTTTAAACTTTATTTTATTTTATTTGTAAATATTCGGAGTTTATTCAATTTGCAATTTTATTTTTAAACTTTACGTTTTATTTTATTTGTAAATATTCGGAGTTTAATCCATTTGCAATTTTATTTTTAAACTTTACGTTTTATTTTATTTGTAAATATTCGTAGTTTAATAAATTTTATTTTTAAACTTTAATTATATTTTATTTGTATATATTCCTAGTTTAATCCATTTGCACTATTGTTACTTTATATTACTTATTTCTGTGCTATTGAAACTGTACTTCAGCTCTTTCTGTATCAGCACTTTGGTGTACCCTGTAATATATAAAAGTGCATTATTAATAAACTGAATTTAAACAGCTAACCAGCCAAAGTAACTGAACAAATACAAAATAACAAGCTAAATTACTGTACAGGTTTGACATTCCATTAAAAAAACACATTTGTCAAACCGTTTAAAAGCTAGCCAATGCCGAGCGGAAGGGGGCGGGGCCGGTCTGGAATGTTGCACGCCCGGTCCCCAATCGGCCTGATGAGGCGCTCGAGGGATAAAGGCGACCGGTGACGACGGTTCGAGAGAGAGAGAAAATTACGGACGGCTGCCCTATATGTGTTTTTGTTTAAGTTTGTTATTAAATATTATTTATATTGTTATTATGTTCTCGCCTCCTCCTTGCCCATTTTAACCCCCCTTACACCGATTTTTTTGGAAGTGTGGCACAAATTCATTGGCCTATCTATTCTGGACGTGAACTCAAAACTTCACTAAACTCGGCATACTTTGACAACAGTACATTTTGAAAACGCATGCCAAGTTTCCTCCAATTCTACCTACAGTGGGCACTACAACGAAAAAATATGTTCTTAATCCGTAACCACAAGTGTTAACATATTAATAAAATATCAAATCGCACACATCAATTAAAATGGGAGCCAATAACCAATCAGTATTCAATTGCCAACAAATTCATTTGTGAATGGTCAATGGTCATGAAAGTTGGCATCTGCATGCAGTGCATCTCCAAGAAGCAGTGTACCAAATTTTGTAAGAAATGGCGACTATAACAAGCTAAATCGCGGTTTTTCTACTTACTCTGGAACCGTAAGGGCTAGAATACATTTTTGCTAATTCTACTGTTTCAAACTCGTCCCAGGGCATTTGTCAGATTTGCATGAAATGTAACATGTATTATCTAAAGACTGTCCAAACAAAACATTTTTCAAATAGAGTGGTGGTGGTGCAGTGGTCTAAAGCACATTACTGGTAATTTGGTAATCAGAAGGTTGCTGGTTTGATCCCCACAGCCACCACCATTGTGTCCTTGAGTAAGACACTTAACTCCAGGTTGCTCCGGGGGGATTGTCCATGTAATAAGTGCACTGTAAGTCACTTTGGTGGTGGTGTAGTGGGCTAAAGCACATAACTGGTAATCAGAAGGTTGCTGGTTCTACCCCCACAGCCACCACCACTGTGTCCTTGAGTAAGACACTTAACTCCAGGTTGCTCCGGGGGGATAGTCCCTATAATAAGGGCACTGAAAGTCACTTTGGTGGTGGTGTAGTGGGTTAGAGCACATAACTGGTAATCAGAAGGTTGCTGGTTCGACCCCCACAGTCACCACCATTGTGTCCTTGAGCAAGGCACTTAACTCCAGGTTGCTCCGGGGGGATTGTCCCTGTAATAAGTGCACTGTAAGTCACTTTGGTGGTGGTGTAGTGGGCTAAAGCACATAACTGGTAATCAGGAGGTTGCTGGTTTGATCCCCACAGTCACCACCATTGTGTCCTTGAGTAAGACACTTAACTCCAGATTGCTCCGGGGGGATTGTCCCTATAATAAGGGCACTGAAAGTCACTTTGGATAAAAGCATCTGCCAAATGCATAAATGTAAATATTTTGATTCATTGAGCCGAAATATTTTTAGGCGTGGCCCTTAATGACTAATGGCCAGTATCTTGTGAGTGCAATGTCCAAACTTCACAAAATTTGGTACACATGGACAACATGACACACTTAGGACACATGCCAAATTTAGTCCATTTCTGATTCTCGTTGGCATTATAAATAAAGAAACTCTCTCAACTCTTAAACTCTATGTTGACATTTACAGTGCATCCAATACAACTGGACCGACAGCATCTGCTGGATCTGGTGGAACCTGAAGATTATTGCATTTTTATTTCCTTTTACACTACTGTAATTTGATTTTATTCATAAATATTACTAGCTTAATCCATTTGTTCTATTGTTCATTTATATGACTTTTTTCTGTACTATTTTAAGATGCACACAGCTAGCCTGCAAACGCAACTGGACTGATACAAAATACATGGCAATAGATACAAGGCTTTTGTCATACCAATAAATGAACTACATTTAAATAAAAATTAAGAGAAAGCTGAACTTAACTGATAAATGCAATCTGTGAAAAGACCAAGTGAGTCCAATCAAAGACTTTTTTCACATTGTGGACGCACATATTTTTGAGCAGTGATCACCTTGTTTTTAAAGCACAACAGGGCATTCAGAACATCAAAAGAATACAATTTGCCATAATTGTGTAATTGTGTCTGTGAAGTACGGCATATTACATGTCTCGGGCTGCGGTCATGGGATTTATTTGAGTTTCTCATCCCATGAGTCTCTCTCGCGCTCACGGCTCCATTTACTGCCGTGCCTGATCGTAATTAAGAGTTAAATGACAAGCACTAAGCACAATTAGTCTCATTCCTTGTTATCCCTCAAGGCCATTTCAGAATATTTATAGTTAAATAAGCTGAGATGAGATTCAACACAGTTGACATTAATGCACAGACAACTTGTGTATTATTTGAGTTGTTTAAATCGTCGTTTTTACAGCCTTTTGTGTTTGTTGACATTACATCGACATGACATTGAAGTTGTAAAATTGGATTTAACTTTACACAGAAATGGTTAGTAAGTGATTTTATCACTAAAATCACATATTCTTTACATCTTGTGTCTATACTTTTGAAACAGTGAGTATTTTAACCATTTACATTCTGGTGCATTTTTGGGCTGCCGCCCGCAATTTTTCACACTCAAATGTAAAAGCTCACCATTTACACAAACTGTGGAATAATTGCAAGTAATTGGTCTCATTTGCCAGATAACCCCCCAAATAAAAAAAAGCCTCCAATTATTCATCAATAATATTGTATGTGTTTATAATCTTATGATAAACAGAATTATTTATTTTTTCTATTTTCTTTAAGTTTTTTTGTAGTACTAAATTTGTAAGCATGTAACTTTGGTTCTGTTCACCCCATCTACCTCCAAATAGTCTTATTTTATTCCACTAGATGGCAGGAAGTACTGGAAATGTTTGTTTTTTTACATCCATCACCTTCCTCCACAAAATGCTGATGTGAAATGTAAGTGGCGCTCTAACGCATTTTATCCCTCACAGATGTGCTCGTCCATAGACGTTCAGTCTAATGTTCAGTTCAAGCAACACCCTCATTATTTTATTGAATATCTCGGCCACTGAGTGGACTACAAGCTCAATCTAATAGTCGTTAGAAAGGTAAGATCCTCCCCTTTACGAAGATATCTCACATTTTATCATTAATAGTCAATAACATATATTCTGATTATTTGTTTTGCGTGCTTTTCCTGCTGGACTGCATATTTTGTTTTGGGCAATTTTTCTTTTGTGATGCAGAAGGCCTTATTTGATTATTTTAAGTAACATAAATGCAGAAGTGATGGTTATCTCTGAAAAGTTCAGATTCTAACGCTATCAAAGTGAGTATCAGGCACAACAGCGCCGCTATAACAGGCCGCCATCTTGATATTTTGGTTGCATCATCGTTTTCCAAAGCATCCGTTTTCACAGTCCACAGTACAACGCGAAAACGGGGTTTTCAAATGTATCCACTTTGTAATGCGTTTTCAAATGTATCCACTTTGAAAAGCGTTTCAAATGTATCCACTTTGAAATGCGTTTCAAATGTATCCACTTTGGAATGCGTTTTCAAATGTATCCACTTTGGAATGCGTTTCAAATGTATCCACTTTGGAATGCGTTTTCAAATGTATCCACTTTGGAATGCGTTTTCAAATGTATCCACTTAGAAATGCGTTTCAAATGTATCCACTTAGAAATGCGTTTCAAATGTATCCACTTTGAAATGCGTTTCAAATGTATCCACTTTGAAATGCGTTTCAAATGTATCCACTTTGAAATGCGTTTCAAATGTATCCACTTTGGAATGCATTTTCAAATGTATCCACTTTGGAATGCGTTTTCAAATGTATCCACTTTGAAATGCGTTTCAAATGTATCCACTTTGAAATGCGTTTCAAATGTATCCACTTAGAAATGTGTTTCAAATGTATCCACTTAGAAATGCGTTTCAAATGTATCCACTTAGAAATGCGTTTCAAATGTATCCACTTTGAAAAGCGTTTCAAATGTATCCACTTTGAAAAGCGTTTCAAATGTATCCACTTTGAAATGCGTTTCAAATGTATCCACTTTGAAAAGCGTTTCAAATGTATCCACTTTGAAAAGCGTTTCAAATGTATCCACTTTGAAAAGCGTTTCAAATGTATCCAATTTGAAAAGCGTTTCAAATGTATCCAATTTGAAAAGCGTTTCAAATGTATCCACTTTGGAATGCGTTTTCAAATGTATCCACTTAGAAATGCGTTTCAAATGTATCCACTTTGAAAAGCGTTTCAAATGTATCCACTTTGAAATGCGTTTCAAATGTATCCACTTTGAAATGCGTTTCAAATGTATCCACTTTGAAAAGCGTTTCAAATGTATCCACTTTGAAAAGCGTTTCAAATGTATCCACTTTGAAAAGCGTTTCAAATGTATCCACTTTGGAATGCGTTTTCAAATGTATCCACTTAGAAATGCGTTTCAAATGTATCCACTTTGAAAAGCGTTTCAAATGTATCCACTTTGAAATGCGTTTTCAAAAAGCTCAGTTTTCGCGGACAAAAACGCCATCTCAGTGTGGACGGAAGGCCAAAACGGAGAGAAAAAGACGCGTTTTCAAACGAAAACATATTGGTGTGGACTAGGCCTAACTTGTTTTGAACCCGGAATATTCCTTTAAATAGGTCTAGAAACATAACTTTAAACAAAGATCAGCTTTAAAGGATTGTTCACCCAAAAATGTACATTCTGTCATTATTTACTCACCCAAATGAAGCTATTTCTTGTGACAAATCCAAATACAGTTTTTAACAACATGGGAGTTAGTAAAGAATGTGAGAATTGTAATTTGTTTATTTAACTATTCCCTGAAAAGGAGAGTCTGTGAGAAGAGAAATGTTTCTGGACAGATGATGCCACAGTGTTCTCGACTCACAAAGACAAGAATAAGTGATGGTGATGCGCTCAAACGGTCTCATTAACACGAGCATATCGACTCGAAATGACATGCGGAGAAGCAGGTGAACATGCCCCGGATACAATGACAGAAGACAATCTGCATGTTTATCACCAGTGGGATTACTGTCTATTCTATTTCAGTTCATTTTTATTAACTTTTCCTCTCGTTTCGTGTCTGCTATGCGATTAGCATGTCCTTCTGGAGCGCCAATTCAAACCCTTATCTGAGCAAATGTAAAAGCTTTTTGATGACATTTCACACGTCCATCAAAAAGACTGGCAAAAAGTCTCAGACATATAATTCCTGTCCGTTTACTGCTGCATTACCACTATTAGCCTGTTGCAGCAAACATTAGCTGCACAGTTAGCATAGAATAGCAAGATATAGGAAGCAATATTACTGCATATACCATCAGAGTTTCGGCAGGATTTATGAAGCTAAATTTAAGACCAACTAAAGGACATTTAATTAGTACATTTAAGGGAATACAATGTCATCGTATCAGTCTCTCAATGTAAATGCCAAGCGAGCACAAGAACAGTCATATATAATGTATACAGTAGAAACACTTCAAAATATAAAAGCGCAACTACACAAATCTCCATCACTTTTAATTTATTTAACAAAATAAGTCTTGAATAACTCACTGTGCCACTCAGATGACATGAGTCATGAATGGCAAAAACACATGCCAAGGTTGGCGTCAGCACACAAGTGTGGATTATCTTTTGAACTATAGGTGGCGCTGTCTCCAAACTGCTCAGGTACATTCAGGACATGATGTCAATGATGCATACCAAATTTATTATAAATCTGACCATGCATTCAAAAGATATTTAACTAAGTTAAAAATCAGCGTGCCAGAGAGGCTGTATGGCTAATATGGCTAATATGGGAAAACTGATATTGGCATCGTTGAAATCCTCATGGCACGAGGAATCCATAGACACCAAACTCATGACTTTAGGACATTTTTAGGACAGATAGCTCGACCCATAGGTGGCGCTGTCACCAAACTTTACACATAATCTCAGATCATGGTCCTGATGAAACATGCCAAGTTTCGTTTCAATACGACAAACCGTTGGCAAGATTCAGCCTCACTTCCTGTTTTATGTCCACCTCGTTAAATTTGTGTTGGCACAACTTTTCAACAATATCTAAAATCTAAATGTGGTATTATTCAAACTCTGTGGATCAGTCTGGAGATGATTTTGAGCCGCTGTTTAGGCAAGTCGAGCAAAGTCTGCAGGAATAGTAGCGAATAAACGATAAACGCCATAATCCAAGATGGCGGCCACTGTAATGGGCGGAGTTTAAATGTAAGTGGTCCGTTAGTATCATCAGGAGGAGAGTAATTACATGCAAGAAGAATGTATCGGACAAACGGTTCAAAAGATGCGCACAAAAGAAAAGTGATTTTTTTTTAACTGATGGTGGCGCTATAGAGTTTGTCCTACAGAACGCACATTTGGTGCTCAAATGACCTTAAACGCAACCAGAAACCAACCCCTCGTGCAACATTTAATACCATCACCTTATGAGTTTCAGACTTGTTGCTCCTTTTTAAGGCCTTAATTTTCAAATGGTCATTTTAAGACTTTAAGACTTTTTTTTTTAGACCTGCAGAAACTTTTTGGTGTATCAGCCAAATATTACTCCTGACATTCTGCCAAACATCTCCTTTGGTGTTCCACAGAAGACAGAAAGTCATACAGGTTTGGAGCAACATGAGGGTGAGTAAATAATGACAGAATTTAAATTTTTGGGTGAACTATCCCTTTAATGCTGCCACCCGAATGAAGATCCTTGTTTTTGAGCTCTGACTGTATAAAATAAATAATCTCATGTACTTATTGTTAGTAGCTTGCGGCGAGTTTGAGATGACTCGTGTCATAGTGGCAATTTGAAAACAAACATCTGTACACAGATAAACAGCCCCCTGATTCTCCAGTCCAACATCATCATCCGTTTACGCAAAACATGCACTTTAGCTAGCAGTCAATTGTTCACGTGGGGACGATATAACGACAGCACTTGATTGTAAAGCGGCGCCTTTTCAATAAGTCAAATGGCAATTACAGCCGTTTTCTCAGTTTGATTAGATTTCACTCATATCCTAAAACCATAACGTTGATTTTATGAGCATGCGCAACAATTTACAATTAGCTTTGACTGCTCAGATCAAAGTCTATGTTTAACACGATTCTAGAAGAACATGCGTCATCAAATCCTTTACTTAATTGGTATTTTTGACTTGTTTTCCAGTAAATATATAATTAGAAAAGGATGCATTTAATAGAGAAGCAAAATGATGTATGATAATAAGACTTATTTTCAGAGAACATATCATGAATAAAGTTCATTTGTAACACTTTACAATAAAGTTCTATTCATTAACGTTAATTAATGCATTTAGTATCATTTACAACATTTTTAGTCTCGGTTAATGTAAATTTATAAAACATACAATCGTTAATTTTTAGTTGTTATTAATATTAAACAAGATTAAGAAATGCTTTAAAAGTATTGTTTATTATTAGTGTGTTGTATGCAACTATATACGTTTAGCTAAAATAATATTTTTTTTGTTTTATGCATAAATCATACATTTTATAAAAATCAAAGAAATCATAAAAAATCATGTTTTTTTTTTTTTTAAGTTTAAGCTTACAACAAAAAAACGATTTGCCAATAAGACACTATAAGTACTATTCGCTTAAATGTATATTCTTGGTTCGATACAAACCTGCCGGCGTATCCAAAAACGCTGAAAACGTTTACGTTTAAAACGTTAAAGTCCCCGTATACATAATTCAGGCATATGAGGTATCATTTGAAATCTTTATATCGCTTAAAATAACAAAATAAGGCCTCAAAACATTTGCGTTAAAAATTAGCGCCCCCTAGAGGAAATGGAGTAGAAATATTTATATCAAAATAAAAGTCCTTCACATAGCAACTAAATGCACATGTCATATATCAAATGAAAGCTCTCACTCTCAGGAACATGACTGTGCAGTTTATTTTGTTGCTCTAATATTATAGTTCAAAAGATTTTCAAAAGAATCCCAAAGTTAAATATGATATTTGTAAGTCATTAAATACAAACATCTCTTTTGTGCTCTGATCATTGCTGCTGTAAGCCCCAAATATCTAAATACTTTATATCTGATTGTACCTTTGGAAGTTGAGCCACTTTTACTCGTCTGTGAGCTTGCTTGTGAGCTGTGTGAATAATCCAACGTTATATCTTAGATTATATCTTAAAACATGCAGTCCCGCAGGAAATGCATGCAAAGCAAATCATCAGAGAAATATGTTTAAATATGTTCAAATGTTTGATATCATCGCAAAGGGGAGGAGCTAACCTAACCCTTTCTAATGACACCTAGATTGAGCTTGTAGTCCACTCAGAGGCCGAGATATTCAATGAAATAATGAGGGTGTTGCTTGAACTGAACATTAGACTGAATGTCTATGGACGAGCACATCTGTGAGGATAAAATGTGTTAGAGCGCCATTTGTAAAACTTGTGTATAATTAGAGCTGTAAAGTTGTTTTTATGGTCATTTTAGGCTTTTAGGGTTTACAGCGTTACGTCATTATTGCAACGAAGTTGTAAAACTGGCGATAACTATAAAAGTTAGTACGTGATTTTATGACAGTAAAATCATGTTAACACACATATTGTTTATGTCTTTTGAAACAGAGAGTATTTGAATGTTTACAGATTGACCCTCATTGACTTCCATTGGAAGTGACTCACTGGAACACACATTTCTTTTTAAAGAAAAGGAGGGAAATAATTTTTGTGGTGATCAACATTATGACACAAATGCTGTCGATTGAGCTCATCTTACTGCTTAAGATATTGACTTTATGCAGCATAAAAAATATGTTTTACATGACAGATACGGCTGTGCACAGGTCATTAAAACTGGGCATATAAATGTAATAATTATAATTCTCACAAAGCGACCCATCAGCACAAAAGCAGACATGAATCATTTATAAAAGACAGAATGAGCTTGTGAATGTGGGTGGACATTACAAAGACATCTCTCTCTCTCTCTCTCTCTCTCACACTCTCTCCCTCTCTCTCTCTCTCTCTCTCTCTCTCTCTCTCTCTCTCTCTCTCTCTCTCACACACTCTCTCTCTCTCTCACACTCTCTCGCTCTCTCTCTCTCTCTCACTCTCTCTCTCTCTCTCTCTCTCACACTCTCTCCCTCTCTCTCTCTCCCTCTCTCCCTCGCTCTCTCTCTCTCACTCTCTCCCTCGCTCTCTCTCTCTCTCTCTCACACACTCTCTCTCTCTCTCTCACACTCTCTCGCTCTCTCTCTCTCTCTCACACTCTCTCTCTCTCTCTCTTTCTCTCACACTCTCTCTCTCTCTCACACTCTCTCTCTCTCTCTCTCACACTCTCTCTCCCTCGCTCTCTCTCTCTCTCACTCTCTCTCTCTCTCTCTCTCTCTCTCTCTCTCCCTCTCCCTTGCTCTCTCTCTCTCACTCTCTCCCTCGCTCTCTCTCTCTCTCACTCTCTCTCTCTCTCTCTCCCTCTCCCTTGCTCTCTCTCTCTCACTCTCTCTCTCTCTCTCTCTCTCTCCCTCTCCCTTGCTCTCTCTCTCTCACTCTCTCCCTCGCTCTCTCTCTCTCTCTCGAACTCTCTCTCTCTCACATATAAAGTGTGAAACATTAATGTAATATTATGTAATACGCACATTTCTGTGGACAAATGATGGATAATTATGACTAGATATTCAAAGCATGTACAAAGATGGTTCACGATAACAGATGTAATACTATATAGATCTAATTAAATCAGCATAACAAAGTCAACGTAACAAATAAATATTAGAAAATGTAAAAAAAAAAATGCATTTTTAAAAAAAACATTTTTTATGAGGTATTTCCAATAAATAGAGTTTGAGCAGAAAATGTAACAATGTAAATAATGTCACAATGCACAATTCCTTTATGCAAAATATCATTTCTTGATGTTGAATTTTAGGTGAAATATGACTAAAAAAACATGCAACAGGAAGTAACGTGATATTACCATCATTTTTAGAACAAGTTATTGTCATGCAAATGCCATGGCATGTGAATAATGTCTTTTAAGTACCACGGTGTGTTTGTTTACCTGAGAAGGCGTTGCTATAGTAACGTGAAAGCGTTTGCATGATGTCTTTGGAGTGTTGCGTCCAGGGCGCGATCTTACGGTACGTCTTCACTCGGTGCACCAGTTGAGATCCCCCGTACTGTAAAGACAGAGTGTCGCCGTGGTCTTCATACAACTCTTCAAACAATCTGCACACACAAACACACAAATATGGTCGTAAAGAGTCAACTGTGTTCTCACTTTCAAAGTCTGCATTCACAACGCCCAAATATGCCACTAAAGGTGGTTTACAGGACGTTTAAAGGAACACCTGAATGTGTATTACAAACCCGGGCGGGCACATCATTAAATATGTAGAATTACTGTAATTATATTACAATTTGAATAT
>JAVLUX010000236.1:1182500-1192500 GCA_032164185.1 Moxostoma hubbsi
ACCATGTGCTCTTCACACGTGTGCTGCCACGCACATGCACACACACACTGAAACAAAGAGACAAACACACACATCCACATGCGTGCTCATCCTGTCATGCAGAACTTGGTGTAAAATTTTGTCTACACAACCTGCACATCCAAATCTTATTTTGGCACCTTGTGCTGATATCACGTGGCCGGTGTGTGTGTGTGTGTGTGTGTGTGTGTGAGACATTAAAGAGACAAAAACATCATTGTGTGTGTTTGTATGTGCATCAGTTATATTACTACCATGTGCATTAGAACAGAACGTGCTAAAATAACTACAATTATTAGATTCCTCCGGTAGGAGGAAATCTATTGTAATTGACAGTATTATTATTATTATTATTATTATTATTATTATTCTCCTTGAGCCCCAATATCTCAAAAAGTCACTGGTCAAAAATGTTCTAAATTGGCACAGTGATACTCCATGCCAACGGGTACCCCCACACCAAGAATGGCCCACATGCGCCCATAGGTGGCGCTACAAGCCACGCCCAAAAAAGCCTCAAGGACCCATAACTTCCGCCATGATGGATGGACTATTCTAATCAGTATTTTTGCCTTGTTTTAAAGTAAAAATGTCCTTAAAACATCCTTAGAAAAAGGATACATTTACTTAAGTACAAGTGCATAAACTATTAAGATAAAATGATGGTGCATGGGGGTGCAAGGGCGCTGAACAAAAACGGCAGTCATCTCGTTGATGAGGGCCTGCTGACTAGCTGAACGAGAGGATGCGGCGAGTCTCATTCAACAAGGGGCCGGATTAATTATAAACAAAAGTGAGTGATGACCGCACATTACACAATGACATATAGACATTATTGAAACTCATAATTATCGTTGTCTTGTATAGCTTGGTAAAAACTCATGCTCAGTAGCTGCACATCTATACTGCTGGATTTGCGCTTACTGCCCCCTGCTGAAAACAAAAAGTTGGTACTTCTTACAGTGTGGGGATTAAATTAACTTTTTATAGAATTTCTCACACTGAATTAACACATGCAATTGACAGGCTAATTGTTATATACAGTATTTTATATATTAAAACTGATTAAGATCATTATTTTCCCAGAACGGGTCCAGATTGGGAACCGGCTTCTGCACCAGCAACGGCGCCGCCGGTCTTGCCATTTTAAAAACAACGTGCATTTGTTGCAGTTAAACGTAAAACAGAATAGCCGGCAGATTTTTGATAAACGATTATGAATTAAAAACATTATTTTGAACAATATAAACTGATAAATATTGCACAATGACCATCAACATGTAGTAAGATAAGATTCTGTAACGTTCATGGGTAAGTCTGGATTTTCTCACCTTGACGAGGTTCAGGATGATGATTGGAGATCCAAACCTCTGCAACATCTGATCAAAGTGAAGAGCAGCGACATGAGCATACGGATCAGCCTGATCCACTGCAACACAAAGAGAATTAAACATTTCAGTGGGCTGATAAAACAACAAATGTGTCTTTAATTGTGCACCAAACTCCGACCAATGAGATCAAAGCTGTCACGTACGCAGAGTCTAGGTATCTCAGCGAGTATTGACGCTGACTATCACCCCTGGAGTCACGAGTTTGAATCCAGGGCGTGCTGAGTGACACCAGTCAGGTCTCCTAAGCAACCAAATTGGCCCGGTTGCTAGGGAGGCTAGTCTCACATGGGGTAACCTCCTTGTGGTCGCTATAATGTGGTTCTCACTCTCAGTGGGGCACATGGTGAGTTGTGAATCAATGCCACGGAGAATAGCGTGAAGCCTCCACACGAGCTAGGTCTCCTAAGCAACCAAATTGGCCTGGTTGCTAGGGAGGGTAGAGTCACATGGGGTAACCTCCTCGTGGTCGCTATAATGTGGTTCTCACTCTCAGTGGGGCACATGGTGAGTTGTGAATCGATCCCGCGTAGAATAGCGTGAAGCCTCCACATGAGCTAGGTCTTCTAAGCAACCAAATTTGCCTGGTTGCTAGGGAGGGTAGAGCCACACGGGGTAACCTCCTTGTGGTCGCTACAATGTGGTTCTCGCTCTGGTGCATGGCGAGTTGTGAATCAATGCCGCGTAGAATAGCGTGAAGCCTCCACATGAGCTAGGTCTCCTAAGCAACCAAATTTGCCTGGTTGCTAGGGAGGGTAGAGTCACATGGGGTAACCTCCTTGTGGTTGCTACAATGTGGTTCTCGCTCTGGCGCATGGCGAGTTGTGAATCGATGCCGCGGAGAATAGCGTGAAGCCTCCACACGAGCTAGGTCTGCTAAGCAACCAATTGGCCCGGTTGCTAGGGAGGGTAGAGTTATGTTGGCTTAACCTCCTTGTGGTCGCTATAATGTGGTTCTCGGTCTCCGTGGGGCGCGTGGTGAGTTGTGAATCGATGCTGTGGAGAATTGCGTGAAGCCACCACATGTGCTAGGTCTGCTAAGCAACCAAATTGGACCGGTTGCTAAGGAGGGTAGTGTCACGTTGGGTTAACCTCCTCATGGTTGCTATAATGTGGTTCACTCTCAGTAGGGCGTGTGGTGAGTTGTGCGTGGATGCTGCGGAGAATAGCGTGAAGCCGCCACACGTGCTAGGTCTCCACGGTAAAGCGCTCAACAAGTCACGTGATAAGATGCGCGGCTTGACGGTCTCAGACGTGGAGGCAACTGAGATTCGTCCTACGCCACCCGGATTGAGGAGAGTCACTTCGCCACCACGAGGACTTAGAGCGCATTGGGAATTGGGCGTTCCAAATTGGGAAGAAAAAACAAACTCTCGTACGAGATGAAAACAGACTGAAAGATACTTAAAGGAATGAAAAAGTTCATAAGGTCATCACAGACTGTCCTGTCTCACTTATTTACAGGCATGTAGGCTGCTTGATAATGTCAGGACATTCAGCAGCTCAAATGCTCACTAGCAACCTACAATTGAATTTTTTGTAGTCAGTTCCGGAAGTATTTTCTACATTAATTTTAATTTCAGCTGAAAGTGTCATATTAAGTGTCGTAAGTGTCTTACTGTAACCTCGATTTTTGCCTTTTTTGAAAAAGAAAATAAGAGGTGATTCAAGCATTTTTTGTTATAATTAACAATTAACAAGCTAGTCTTCTTCAATATAAGGAAAGCCAGACTTGTCCCTCTGCTCATGTAATATGTGGGTCACAAGTCTTTGGCAATGTGCAGTCCACAGTTTCAACATACAAAAATCGGACTTTACAAACCTGTAAACAGATCAACAAGAGCATAACACACAGAACACTTCCAGAAGTAGGTTATGAGAACAAGGTTGCTTGCATACACAAATCCCTCTTTTACATGCATTCATTAACCCAGCACAAAGCTTATTCAAAATCCACATAATCAAACACTTATGCGTTGAATAGCACTTCAGCAGGGCTGACAAAGCTCACATTGCTGTGAGAGATGGCAGCGTGATGCATGCAAGGCGTGAGGATGAAAATCTGTGTCTTAACCATGTCTCATGTTCTCACAGAACCTCTAACAATCAATAAGACTAAAGGCTAGTGTAACACCCTTTCTCTATGAGTGGTTGGATGACTTTTTGTTCAAAAATCAATATCAGTTATCTTTGAAGTTCTTTGTGCTAGTGCCGATTTTGACCAAGATCTGCCTGGCCTAATTACAGAGAGAAAAGAGTCTTCAAAAACTCTTCTTCTGACACAAGGACATCGCGTCAAGTGTCAAGTAATTAAACTGCAAACTGTATTCTAAGGAAGAGTAGGCATGGAGCATAAAAAGTCTGCAAATCACATAGCATTTGACTTAACTAGGAGATTTAGGTTGTGTTCGAGTGTGGTTTTAGATCAAATGCACCAGCGAGAACTGGCTCCTGTGAAACAGATAAAGACAATTATACTCAATGTGTTGATCTCAGAAGACCTACGATCAAGAATTGTTGCTTTGAATAAGCTGGAAAGGGTTACAAAGTTATCTGGTAGAGTTTAGATATTCATGCGTCCGCAGATACACAAACTGTCTATAAATGGAGATGATTTAGTACTATAGGTACTCTCTCTAGAAGTGGCCGTTAGATATTCATCTGTCCACAGTTAGACAAACTGTCTATAAATGGAGATGATTTAGTACTATAGGTACTCTCTCTAGAAGTGGCCGTTAGATATTCATCTGTCCACAGTTAGACAAACTGTCTATAAATGGAGATGATTTAGTACTATAGGTACTCTCTCTAGAAGTGGCCGTTAGATATTCATCTGTTCACAGTTAGACAAACTGTCTATAAATGGAGATGATTTAGTACTATAGGTACTCTCACTAGAAGTGGCCATTAGATATTCATCTGTCCACAGTTAGACAAACTGTCTATAAATGGAGATGATTTAGTACTATAGGTACTCTCACTAGAAGTGGCCATTAGATATTCATCTGTCCACAGTTAGACAAACTGTCTAAAAATGGAGATGATTTAGTACTATAGGTACTCTCTCTAGAAGTGGCCATTAGATATTCATCTGTCCACAGTTAGACAAACTGTCTATAAATGGAGATGATTTAGTACTATAGGTACTCTCACTAGAAGTGGCCATTAGATATTCATCTGTCCACAGTTAGACAAACTGTCTATAAATGGAGGTGATTTAGTACTATAGGTACTCTCACTAGAAGTGGCCGTTAGATATTCATCTGTCCACAGTTAGACAAACTGTCTATAAATGGAGGTGATTTAGTACTATAGGTACTCTCACTAGAAGTGGCCATTAGATATTCATCTGTCCACAGTTAGACAAACTGTCTATAAATGGAGGTGATTTAGTACTATAGGTACTCTCACTAGAAGTGGCCGTTAGATATTCATCTGTCCACAGTTACACAAACTGTCTATAAATGGAGATGATTTAGTACTATAGGTACTCTCACTAGAAGTGGCCATTAGATATTCATCTGTCCACAGTTAGACAAACTGTCTATAAATGGAGGTGATTTAGTACTATAGGTACTCTCACTAGAAGTGTCCGTTAGATATTCATCTGTCCACAGTTAGACAAACTGTCTATAAATGGAGGTGATTTAGTACTATAGGTACTCTCACTAGAAGTGTCCGTTAGATATTCATCTGTCCACAGTTAGACAAACTGTCTATAAATGGAGGTGATTTAGTACTATAGGTACTTTCACTAGAAGTGGCCGTTAGATATTCATCTGTCCACAGTTAGACAAACTGTCTATAAATGGAGATGATTTAGTACTATAGGCACTCTCTCTAGAAGTGGCCGTTAGATATTCATCTGTCCACAGTTAGACTAACTGTCTATAAATGGAGGTGATTTAGTACTATAAGTACTCTCACTAGAAGTAGCCGTTAGATATTCATCTGTCCACAGTTAGACAAACTGTCTATAAATGGAGGTGATTTAGTACTATAGGTACTCTCACTAGAAGTGGCCGTTAGATATTCATCTGTCCACAGTTAGACAAACTGTCTATAAATGGAGATGATTTAGTACTATAGGCACTCTCTCTAGAAGTGGCCGTTAGATATTCATCTGTCCACAGTTACACAAACTGTCTATAAATGGAGGTGATTTAGTACTATAGGTACTCTCACTAGAAGTGGCCATTAGATGTTCATCTGTCCACAGTTAGACAAACTGTCTATAAATGGAGATGATTTAGTACTATAGGTACTCTCACTAGAAGTGGCCGTTAGATATTCATCTGTCCACAGTTACACAATCTGTCTATAAATGGAGATGATTTAGTACTATAGGTACTCTCACTAGAAGTGAATCATTGGAATGTGTTAACATCTCTGTTCATGAGTCTACTATACATTAAACAGGTATGTGTTCATGGCAGGACATCATGAAGGAAGCCGCTGCTTTCTAACAAAAACATTGCTGGGCCCCTGATGTTTGCCAAAGACCACCTTGACACTCCACAACGCTACTGGGAAAATGTTTTGTGGACTGATGAAACTAAGGTTGAATTATTTAGGAAGAACAAGCAGCACTACGGATGGCATAGAAAGGGCATTGCATACCAACATGAAAACATCATCCCAACGGTGAAGGGACCGTAGAACTGACCTAGATTTTGGGGATAATTTGCTGCTTTAGGGCCTGGACCGCTTGCCATCAGAGGGAAAAATTAATTCCCAAGTTTATCAAGATATCCTACAGGATAATGTCAGGGTGGCAGTGTGCCAGCTGAAGCTCAGCAGAAGTTGGGTGATGCAGCAGGACAAAGACCCTAAACATCAAAGTAAATCCACTACAGAATAACTTAAAAAAAAAAGAAAGTCCACTTTTGGAGTTTCCCAGTCAAAGCTCAGACATTAACCCAATAGAGATGCTGTGGAATGACCTCAAGAGAGCCGTTCACACCAGACATCCTAAAAATATGGCTGAGCTGAAGCAGTTCTGTATGAAGAATAGTCCAAATTTCCTTCTGAACGTTGTGCAGGTCGAATCCGCATCTATCGGAAATGCTTGATTGAGGTTATTGCTGCCAAATGAAAATCAAGCACTGTGAATATTTAATGGGGTGTGTTTGATAAAGACATGAAAGATTATAATTGTGTGTGTGTTGTTATCTTAAGCACATTTTGTTTGTCTATACTTGTGACTTTGATTAGATCACATTTTATGACCAATTAATGCAGAAAACCAGCTAATTCCAAAGGGTTCACATACTTTTTCTTGCCACTGTATGCTTCTGTTGACGTCATCGGTCCACATTATTTCAACTTAATTTAAAAAATAAAATCTTGATTTCAGATATTATATCTTGAATGAAGTTTATATTTCTTACGTCATTGGCAAATCTTTGTTTTGTTCGGTTTTACGCATATACCTCACAAAACTTGCTTAAAATGAGAATAAATAATTTGGCAATGAAGTATGCTTCTCAGGTAAATAATCTTATTTTAAGGATGTTTTACTCCCAGAAAAGGCAAATATAATGATTAAGAATTTGCAGTGCATTTATCTCCTGGTTGATGCAGAAGATAACGTACAAAACCGGCAAACACAAAAGCGCTGTCAGATGTTATCTGAGGTAACCAATCGGTAAGCAATGAGCGCACAGCACGACAATGCACTGTATCTACAGGAGACAGTGTGGGTATGAAATGTCATCTTGATGTGGAATAGAAAGGTGAAATGAGGAAACAGGAGAAGAGGATCACCAACGCCTGAAAACACCCGCACACACACACACATTCAGCAATAGTCTGCATGCAGAAAACTAATACAAGAGCTTGAGAAGATGAGAGATCTTCAGGTCTTCAAATTATCTCCTGCACAATCAGGAGTTTCTTGAGTTACAGTGACCCCCTTCTATCATAAATTGAGGATATTTTGCATGTGACCTCAGAATGTTCTTTTGTCCATGTGTACCAAGTTTTGTTAAGTTTGTATATTGCACGTACAAGATACAGGCCAATTAGTCATAATGGGCCACACCCAAAAGCTTATATCTTTCGAACGAATGAACGAATCGAAATTCTTTTAAAAAGCTTTTGTCAGGAGGGTCTGTAGATGAAGTACACCAAATTTTGTGTGAATCGGACAAGTTTTTTTTGGTAATCAGTGGTAGAAACATTTTTGCTGCAGAAAATCAAAATCCATCTAACAGGAAGATTTTGGGGCATCGAAGGATTCAGAAGAAACATCTATTTTCATTTCAAGCCCTTACGGTTCCGAGGTTATTATTATAGCGCCACCTTTTGGCCGATTCCATAACAATTTAGTATACAGCCTAATTTTGGTGACCTGTAAGTGAAAGCCAAATTTCGTAACGATCGGACGTTCACAACACTAGTTATTACGTGCTGAAATTTGATTGGCTACCGGCAGCCATTTTTGTTTATTTTAAGAGTAGGGGTGCGTTCCATTCTGAAGGGCTCATCCCTATGCCCTAATCCCTTCAGAGGGTTTATCCTCCAGGGTGTATGACTCAAAAATATCAGTAATTCAGAACGCACGTCAGCGTCATCTTTCCAAGCCAAAGGAGCCGCTGCCGTCACGCAAAGTCTGACGCTAATGAATATCCCCTGCCCTTATTCCGAAATATTTACACATGATTTTGCATCACTAAATGCTTTCAGAGTACAATTATAATTTTATTTAAACTGCTTTAGAATAACTAGTCCAGCGAATTTACTGTTCAGTAAAATAACACGAGCATTAACCATTTCCAAACAAAAAGCCAGAGGTTTAAAATCATTTTTAAATTTCATTATAATAATTAAAAGCGTTTATAGACTATGTTTGCGGTTGCAGCTGGTTTAATTTACACTAAATTAAACTTTGCAAACCACCATATTTGTGAAGTACGCTCCGGTTCATGTCCGCTTGGCAGCCAAGTGCCCATCTGTTGAACCCTACGTAAACGGCCATTTCGAAATGGGCGTTTATTCGATTTGGAATGACCCTTAATCATGGTGGCCACAATCGTTCCCCCTTCGAAGTACCTTTTCAGAAGTGGATTTCTCTTGTTTGGAATGCAGGGTATGTTTCCGGAGTGGTGGTGGTGTAGTGGGCTAAAGCACAGAACTGGTAATCAGAAGGTTGCTGGTTCAATACCCACAGTCACCACCATTGTGTCCTTGAGTAAGACACTTAACTCCAGGTTGGTCCGGGGGGATTGCACTCTAAGTCGCTTTGGATAAAAGCGTCTGCCAAATGCATAAATGTTTGCGCTTGACCCAAAGATGATGCATGCCAAATTTCAACTTCTTCAATCAAACGGTTGTGGAGTTATAACTTGTTTTAGTTGTAGCACCCCCTATTGGTGAAACTGGAAGAAACTTGGAATAAGTCTTCAAAATGTACTGTTATCAAAGTATACCAAGTTTAGTTAAGTTTGGACTTTGCCTTCAGAAGATATGGGTCAATGAGTGAATTAGGGGGGTGCCCAAAATATTAATTGGCTATTATCTTCTCAACGTTTTAACATATCAGTGCTATCAATTTACCCCTCACAGCTGTAATAATTCATTTTTTTACAATGAATTCCAAGGTAATATAACACAAAGCATAACGTTATAACCCATCATAGTCGGTGATAAAGGTCTGCTAGTGAGGTAATAAAGCAGAAAGTGTCTCTTACAGCGTATGGGTGGTTTGGGCATCATGGTGGAGATGTCCTGAGACCAGTGTAGAGGAACCGACCCTCTGACCTGCACACAGGATGAGTAACTGCCCGCCGAGAATGACATGACGGAGGCATCATGGATGATCTGTTCGGTCTCCACTTCATTCGCCACATCGCCCTACAACGCACACAATCACAGTGTTGGGGAGTAACTAACTAAATATAGTGATGTTAATAAGTGTGACAGTTGTTTTCAAAACCGCATCACTTTTCCAGTAAGACGCTACCTTTGGCAAATATTTGCATGACTTCATAGGTCAAGGTTGCCAAGACAAACAGATGTATAGTACGGTTATCCACAATATTCTCAGCGAGTCCACTGTATTTCGCAAGGTAGGCAGAGTTTCCGCTTGGCTAGCGGAAGAGCGATTGTTTGCCTAAATCTAACCCCTAATGCTAACCCAACCTTTAACCCAAAACCTACAGGCAATGTAGCTAATATGCCACGTTTCCGCTTATAACTTCCGGAAAAATAACCTGAACATAAAATTTCACATACCAGGCGATTATCTGTCAAACGAGTCCACACACAAGATAATCAGATGTATTGATCATTAGATAATCCACATGAAGCACAATGTTACATATGACCACCAGGAGATGGCGCCAAATACACGACACAGACTCAATGATGACTCAAATGACACAGAATGAAACTCATTCTGTGAAATCTCATGACTAAAATCATGTCTGCATGCTATGCAAACCTTTAGTCATTGTTGTGTTTGCATGTGTAATTAGTTCTTATGTACAATTATTATCTTTTATTTGTTTGGAGATGTTTTTATACAGTTGATATGATTGAACAAAACCAGTTTTTCAAAGCCATCATATTATATTTACACCCAGAGATATATA
>JAVLUX010000236.1:1197500-1205000 GCA_032164185.1 Moxostoma hubbsi
AAACATTAAAAAAGTCAAATGATCTTGGATGATGCTTTGTTGCAATGCATTCTGGGATTGCATTCTCCATGAAGGATTCATGCAATGTTTACTTAAAATTGTTCAAAAGAGTTTATCTTAGAATAATCATGCTGCCTAGCTTAAAGTACAAACTACCTTAAGTGCAAAATGGTACTGTCTCTTTAAGAAGAGCATCGGCGACTCACAGAAGTGTTTCGGTTGAGGGCATATTAACGAGAGTATAACGACTTCTTTACCCCATCTGTGCTTTGTGTGATCACAATTAAACGTTTATTTTTTTGTCATTTATGACGAATAACTGACTGTAAAGAACAGAAAGGATATTTAAAGAGACAGTACTCAATGGCAAATGGACTGTGTGGATCTCGTCTTTGGACACATTACACGGAACGAGTCAAACTGATCTTTTATTTGCACTTAATTGGGAACATCTATATTTTTACCCAACGTCTGTCACGAGTGCAACTATGATGCCAGCATAGGCAGCTCACTAGGTTTTGGAACAGAGCCCATGAATGGTGCTATCTCAGGTTACATACGTCAACAGTTACAGGCTGTTTGGGACATTTGGGATGACACTCGGAGAATCCCGCGTGTACCGTAAGCGCGTAGTGTATATCGTGCGTCGTTTGGGAGGACACTCGGAGAATCCCGCGTGTACCGTAAGCGCGTAGTGTATATCGTGCGTCGTTTGGGAGGACACTCGGAGAATCCCGCGTGTACCGTAAGCGCGTAGTGTATATCGTGCGTCGTTTGGGAGGACACTCGGAGAATCCCGCGTGTACCGTAAGCGCGTAGTGTATATCGTGCGTCGTTTGGGAGGACACTCGGAGAATCCCGCGTGTACTGTAAGCGCGTAGTGTATATCGTGCGTCGTTTGGGACGACACTCGGAGAATCCCGCGTGTACCGTAAGCGCGTAGTGTATATCGTGCGTCGTTTGGGACGACACTCGGAGAATCCCGCGTGTACCGTAAGCGCGTAGTGTATATCGTGCGTCGTTTGGGAGGACACTCGGAGAATCCCGCGTGTACTGTAAGCGCGTAGTGTATATCGTGCGTCGTTTGGGACGACACTCGGAGAATCCCGCGTGTACCGTAAGCGCGTAGTGTATATCGTGCGTCGTTTGGGAGGACACTCGGAGAATCCCGCGTGTACTGTAAGCGCGTAGTGTATATCGTGCGTCGTTTGGGACGACACTCGGAGAATCCCGCGTGTACCGTAAGCGCGTAGTGTATATCGTGCGTCGTTTGGGACGACACTCGGAGAATCCCGCGTGTACTGTAAGCGCGTAGTGTATATCGTGCGTCGTTTGGGAGGACACTCGGAGAATCCCGCGTGTACCGTAAGCGCGTAGTGTATATCGTGCGTCGTTTGGGAGGACACTCGGAGAATCCCGCGTGTACTGTAAGCGCGTAGTGTATATCGTGCGTCGTTTGGGACGACACTCGGAGAATCCCGCGTGTACCGTAAGCGCCTAGTGTATATCGTGCGTCGTTTGGGAGGACACTCGGAGAATCCCGCGTGTACCGTAAGCGCCTAGTGTATATCGTGCGTCGTTTGGGAGGACACTCGGAGAATCCTTCGTGTACCTTAAGCGCCTAGTGTATATCGTGCGTCGTTTGGGAGGACACTCGGAGAATCCCGCGTGTACCGTAAGCGCATAGTGTATATCGTGCGTCGTTTGGGAGGACACTCGGAGAATCCTTCGTGTACCTTAAGCGCCTAGTGTATATCGTGCGTCGTTTGGGAGGACACTCGTAGAATCCCGCGTGTACCGTAAGCGCGTTGTGTATATCGTGCGTCGTTTGGGAGGACACTCGGAGAATTCCGCGTGTACCGTAAGCGCGTAGTGTATATCGTGCGTCGTTTGGGAGGACACTCGGAGAATCCCGCGTGTACTGTAAGCGCGTAGTGTATATCGTGCGTCGTTTGGGACGACACTCGGAGAATCCCGCGTGTACCGTAAGCGCGTAGTGTATATCGTGCGTCATTTGGGACAACACTCGGAGAATCCCGCGTGTACCGTAAGCGCGTAGTGTATATCGTGCGTCGTTTGGGAGGACACTCGGAGAATCCCGCGTGTACCGTAAGCGCGTAGTGTATATCGTGCGTCGTTTGGGACGACACTCGGAGAATCCCGCGTGTACCGTAAGCACGTAGTGTATATCGTGCGTCGTTTGGGACGACACTCGGAGAATCCCGCGTGTACCGTAAGCGCGTAGTGTATATCGTGCGTCGTTTGGGACGACACTCGGAGAATCCTTCGTGTACCTTAAGCGCCTAGTGTATATCGTGCGTCGTTTGGGAGGACACTCGGAGAATCCCGCGTGTACCGTAAGCGCATAGTGTATATCGTGCGTCGTTTGGGAGGACACTCGTAGAATCCCGCGTGTACTGTAAGCGCGTAGTGTATATCGTGCGTCGTTTGGGAGGACACTCGGAGAATCCCGCGTGTACCGTAAGCGCCTAGTGTATATCGTGCGTCGTTTGGGAGGACACTCGGAGAATCCCGCGTGTACCGTAAGCGCATAGTGTATATCGTGCGTCGTTTGGGAGGACACTCGGAGAATCCTTCGTGTACCTTAAGCGCCTAGTGTATATCGTGCGTCGTTTGGGAGGACACTCGTAGAATCCCGCGTGTACCGTAAGCGCGTAGTGTATATCGTGCGTCGTTTGGGAGGACACTCGGAGAATCCCGCGTGTACCGTAAGCGCGTAGTGTATATCGTGCGTCGTTTGGGAGGACACTCGGAGAATCCCGCGTGTACTGTAAGCGCGTAGTGTATATCGTGCGTCGTTTGGGACGACACTCGGAGAATCCCGCGTGTACCGTAAGCGCGTAGTGTATATCGTGCGTCATTTGGGACAACACTCGGAGAATCCCGCGTGTACCGTAAGCGCGTAGTGTATATCGTGCGTCGTTTGGGAGGACACTCGGAGAATCCCGCGTGTACCGTAAGCGCGTAGTGTATATCGTGCGTCGTTTGGGACGACACTCGGAGAATCCCGCGTGTACCGTAAGCACGTAGTGTATATCGTGCGTCGTTTGGGACGACACTCGGAGAATCCCGCGTGTACTGTAAGCGCGTAGTGTATATCGTGCGTCATTTGGGACGACACTCGGAGAATCCCGCGTGTACCGTAAGCGCGTAGTGTATATCGTGCATCGTTTGGGACGACACTCGGAGAATCCCGCGTGTACTGTAAGCGCATAGTGTATATCGTGCGTCGTTTGGGACGACACTCGGAGAATCCCGCGTGTACCGTAAGCGCGTAGTGTATATCGTGCGTCGTTTGGGACAACACTCGGAGAATCCCGCGTGTACCGTAAGCGCCTAGTGTATATCGTGCGTCGTTTGGGACGACACTCGGAGAATCCCGCATGTACCTTAAGTGCATAGTGTATATCGTGCGTCGTTTGGGACGACACTCGGAGAATCCCGCGTGTACCGTAAGCGCCTAGTGTATAACGTGCGTCGTTTGGAACAACACTCGGAGAATCCCGCGTGTATCGTAAGCGCGTAGTGTATATCGTGCGTCATTTGGGACGACACTCGGAGAATCCCGCGTGTATCGTAAGCGCATAGTGTATATCGTGCGTCGTTTGGAACAACACTCGGAGAATCCCGCGTGTACCGTAAGCGCCTAGTGTATATCGCGAGTCGTTTGGAACGACACTCGGAGAATCCCGCGTGTACCGTAAGCGCATAGCGTATATCGTGCGTCGTTTGGGACGACACTCGGTCAATTGGGAACTCTGGGAACTCTATAATAAGGAATATCTTTCAGACGCTCACCGGGCCTCGTCGGGATGTGTGACTCGGACTGAATCATTGGGAATGTAGATCATGTTTGTGTCTTCAATCTTGTAAATAGAGTGACCGCCGATGTCGGCCATTCGGCGGCGTTTGGTGATCAGCACTATGTAGTATCCCTCCAGAAAGCGGACAAACCCTGAAAGACAGGACAGAGAAAGGGCAACTCCTGAAAGCAGTTAATGGTGCAGGTAAAGCAGGTAACATGAGATGTTTAACACAACTGTTCTGGGAAACTTCCGATTTCTTCTGGAAGATTCATTACGTTTGTCTCTTTCTCTCTTTCTCCCTTTCCTTCCTCTCTTATTTCTATTTCCTCCTTTCTTTCCTTCTTATCACCTTCCTTTCTTCTTTCCTTTTCATTTCCTCTTTCCCCTTTCTCTCTTCTTTCATTCCTTTTCCGGTTTCTTCCTTCCTTTATGCTATTTTTTCCTCTTTTAGCTCTTCCTTTCTTTACTTTTCTTTTTTCCTCCTCCCCCTTTCTTTCCCTCTTCATTTCCTCCTCCCCTTTTCTAAATTTCTCTTCCTTCTTTTCCTCTTTCCCCCTTTCTTTCCTTCTTTTAATCTTTCTTTCTTTCTTGCTTCTTTTCCTCTTTTCCTTCTTCCTTCCCCTTCCTTCCTTCATCTGTTTATTCCTCTCTTATCCTCTTCCCTCCTTTCTTTCCACTTTCCTTTCTTGCTTCTTTCACTTCTTCCTTTCCTCCTTCCACCTTCATTCATTTGCCTGTATATTCCTCCCTTCTTTTTTCTTTCCTTTTTCTTCCTTCCTTTTCCTCTTCATTCCTTCCTTCCTCTCTTTATTTATTTTTTTCCTCTTCCCTTCTTTCTTACATTCTTCATTTCACCTTCCTTTCCTGCTTCCCCTTTCTTCCTTTATTCCTTTTCCTGTTTCTTCTTTCTCGTTTTCCTATTTTTTTCCCTTTTACCTCTTCCTTTTGTTTACTTTTCATTTCCTTCCTTCTTTCTTTCCTCCTTCCCCTTTTCTAAATTTCTCGGTTTCTTTTCTCTTCCTTCTTTTCCCTTGTTCTTTTCCTCTTCCCTCCTTTCTTTCCTTCTTAATTTCACCTTCCTCTCTTGCTTCTTTTCTTCTCTCACTTCTTCCTTCCCCTCTTCTACATTTCCCTTTTTTCTTTCCTTCTTCATTCATTTGCCTGTTTATTCCTTCCTTCTTTCCCTTTTCATTTCCTCCTTTCCCTTTCTTCTTCTTTCATTCCTTTTCTTTACTTTTTTCCTCCTCCCCCTTTCTTTCTTGCTTCTTTTCCTTTTACTTCTACCTTTCTTCCTTCATTCATCTGTTTATTCCTCTCTTCTTTTCTCTTCCTTTCCCTCCTTTCTTTCCTTCTTCATTTCACATTCCTTTCATGCTTCTTTTCTTCTTTCCCGTTTTCCTATTTTTTCCCCTTTTTCCTCTTCCCTGCTTTCCTTCTTTCTTTCCTCCTCCCCTTTTCTACATTTCTCCATTTCTTTTCCTCTTCCCCCCTTTCTTTCCTTCTCCTTTTCTTCTTTCACCTCTTCCTTTCCTCCATCATTCCTTTTCCTGTTTCTTCCTTCCTTTAATTTTTTCCTGTTTTCTTCCTTCAGTGTTAAAGTAATATCGGTCACAGGTTTGTCGTCTAATTTGGTTAATCGTGCAGTAAACATCTTCAGCATTATTGCAGCGTTCTCCAGCGGCTGATGATTTAAACACATGCACAGGAGTTGTACCAGCATGCTAAAGGCGAACACGTTACTGTAATGACCGTACGCAAGAGTATCATCAAACACTCCAATAACATGTTGTGCATCTCTGCCGTCTGCTTCTGTGACTCCCGTGTGACTGCTGCATTTCTCAGCCAAATATACGACACACATCAGCGTCTGATGATCTATTTGTGAACCAGATTAGAATACGCCTCTTCCTTCCATGATGTCGCACAAGGTCACATGACATGTCATTTCGATAACTAACCCAAGTGTGTGTCAGAGCAAGTCTTTCACCATTTTCACCTACTGTCTCACAGCGTTGTCCCACCTGTCAGCTCCAGACTGCAATCCTGCTCACGCCTCACCTGAGGACACTGTGGAGTTTCCATTACTGTGAGCAGCAAGGATCAGTGTGACATGAGAGCAGATTCTATTAGCTGTGTGTGTGTGTGTGTGTGTGTCAGAGTGTGTGTCTGTCTGTCAGAGTGTGTGTGTGTGTGTCAGAGTGTGTGTCTGTCTGTCAGAGTGTGTGTGTGTGTGTCTGTTAGAGTGTGTGTGTGTGTGTGTGTGTGTGTGTGTCTGTTAGAGTGTGTGTGTGTGTCTGTTAGTGTGTGTGTGTGTGTGTCTGTCAGAGTGTGCGTGTCTTTCAGAGTGTGTGTGTGTGTGTCTATCAGTGTGTGTGTGTGTGTGTCTATCAGTGTGTGTGTGTGTCTGTCAGAGTGTGTGTGTGTGTCTGTCTGTCAGAGTGTGTGTGTGTCTATCAGTGTGTGTGTGTGTCTGTCAGAGTGTGTGTGTGTGTCTGTCTGTCAGAGTGTGTGTGTGTGTGTGTCTGTTAGTGTGTGTGTGTCTGTGAGAGTGTGTGTCTGTTAGAGTGTGTGTGTGTGTGTGTGTGTGTGTCTGTTAGAGTGTGTGTGTGTGTCTGTTAGTGTGTGTGTGTGTGTGTGTGTCTGTCAGAGTGTGCGTGTCTTTCAGAGTGTGTGTGTGTGTGTGTGTGTGTCTATCAGTGTGTGTGTGTGTGTGTGTCTATCAGTGTGTGTGTGTGTGTGTGTGTCTGTCAGAGTGTGTGTGTGTGTGTGTGTCTATCAGTGTGTGTGTGTGTGTGTCTGTCAGAGTGTGTGTGTGTGTCTGTTAGAGTGTGTGTGTGTGTGTGTGTGTGTGTGTGTGTGTGTGTGTCTGTTAGAGTGTGTGTGTGTGTCTGTTAGTGTGTGTGTGTGTGTGTGTCTGTCAGAGTGTGCGTGTCTTTCAGAGTGTGTGTGTGTGTGTCTATCAGTGTGTGTGTGTGTGTGTGTCTATCAGTGTGTGTGTGTGTGTGTGTGTGTGTCTGTCAGAGTGTGTGTGTGTGTGTGTGTCTATCAGTGTGTGTGTGTGTGTGTGTGTCTGTCAGAGTGTGTGTGTGTGTCTGTTAGAGTGTGTGTGTGTGTGTGTGTGTGTGTGTGTGTGTGTGTCTGTCAGAGTGTGCGTGTCTTTCAGAGTGTGTGTGTGTGTGTGTGTGTCTATCAGTGTGTGTGTGTGTGTGTGTGTGTGTCTGTCAGAGTGTGCGTGTCTTTCAGAGTGTGTGTGTGTGTGTGTGTGTGTGTCTATCAGTGTGTGTGTGTGTGTGTCTATCAGTGTGTGTGTGTGCGTGTCTTTCAGAGTGTGTGTGTGTGTGTGTGTGTCTATCAGTGTGTGTGTGTGTGTGTCTGTCTATCAGTGTGTGTGTGTGTGTGTCTGTCTGTCAGAGTGTGTGTGTGTGTGTGTGTGTCTATCAGTGTGTGTGTGTGTGTGTGTGTGTGTGTCTGTTAGAGTGTGTGTGTGTGTGTGTGTGTCTGTTAGAGTGTGTGTGTGTGTCTGTTAGTGTGTGTGTGTGCGTGTGTGTCTGTCAGAGTGTGCGTGTCTTTCAGAGTGTGTGTGTGTGTGTGTGTGTGTCTGTGTGTCTGTCAGAGTGTGTGTGTGTGTCTGTTAGAGAGTGTGTGTGTGTGTGTGTGTCTGTCTGTCAGAGTG
>JAVLUX010000236.1:1212500-1222500 GCA_032164185.1 Moxostoma hubbsi
GCTACTCTCCACGATCCACACACAACTCACCACACGCCCCATTGAGAGAACCACTAATCACCACCACGAGGAGGTTACCCCATGTGACTCTACCCTCCCTAGCAACCGGGACAATTTGGTTATCCCATGTGACTCTACCCTCCCTAGCAACCGGGCTAATTTGGTTACCCCATGTGACTCTACCCTCCCTAGCAACCGGGACAATTTGGTTACCCCATGTGACTCAACCCTCCCTAGCAACCGGGACAATTTGGTTACCCCATGTGACTCTACCCTCCCTAGCAACCGGGACAATTTGGTTACCCCATGTGACTCTACCCTCCCTAGCAACCGGGACAATTTGGTTACCCCATGTGACTCAACCCTCCCTAGCAACCGGGACAATTTGGTTACCCCATGTGACTCTACCCTCCCTAGCAACCGGGACAATTTGGTTACCCCATGTGACTCTACCCTCCCTAGCAACCAGGACAATTTGGTTACCCCATGTGACTCTACCCTCCCTAGCAACCGGGACAATTTGGTTACCCCATGTGACTCTACCCTCCCTAGCAACCGGGACAATTTGTTTACCCCATGTGACTCTACCCTCCCTAGCAACCGGGACAATTTGGTTACCCCATGTGACTCTACCCTCCCTAGCAACCGGGACAATTTGGTTACCCCATGTGACTCTACCCTCCCTAGCAACCGGGACAATTTGGTTACCCCATGTGACTCTACCCTCCCTAGCAACCGGGACAATTTGGATACCCCATGTGACTCTACCCTCCCTAGCAACCGGGACAATTTGGATACCCCATTTGACTCTACCCTCCCTAGCAACCGGGACAATTTGGTTACCCCATGTGACTCTACCCTCCCTAGCAACCGGGCCAATTTGGTTACCCCATGTGACTCTACCCTCCCTAGCAACCGGTCCAATTTGGTTACCCCATGTGACTCTACCCTCCCTAGCAACCGGTCCAATTTGGTTACCCCATGTGACTCTACCCTCCCTAGCAACCGGTCCAATTTGGTTACCCCATGTGACTCTACCCTCCCTAGCAACCGGTCCAATTTGGTTACCCCATGTGACTCTACCCTCCCTAGCAACCGGTCCAATTTGGTTACCCCATGTGACTCTACCCTCCCTAGCAACCGGGCCAATTTGGTTGCTAAGAAGACCTGGCTGGAGTCACTCAGCACGTCCTGGATTCAAACTCGAGTCACAATACAATACACAAACAAACTGCAATATGTGTCATTTAGAGCACAATTAAATGCCGTTTGTACATACACGATTCCGTCGTCATATGCTGGGGGGTTCAGCATTGCTGACACACTACACCGACCGGTCAATGTCTGTTCTAATGCTCTCCATTGCCATAAAGAAAATGCATGGTTGCATCATTTTCATCTTCTGCAGTTTGCAATCTTGTTTATATTTTCCTATGATTTATGCAACTAAACTCCCGTCTCGTCTTTCTGTAATCAGTGTCCACGGCATCCTCCCTCTTCCCTACAAATGTACATGCGTATAACAATGCACTAAACTGAGAGGTCTAAAACATTCTGCCATTTACTTTGACCTTTAACATGCATTTAACCCTTGTGCATCAATTTATAAAAGTTAATAAATATTAAAATATTAAAAAGTGTTTTTATTTTTAACCAACATCAGTTCTGATCATAACAAATATCCATTCATGATCAGGATTTAACACTTTAAATGCAAGTTTGTTTACATAATGCTGTTGTTGGTTTTTACACACACACACACACACACACACACACACACACACACATTAATTGTCCTGCAGGTCTCTATAATACAGTAAACAGTGAATTGGGGAAAAGTTTGTATTTGCTCCACAGGATAAACATGAGAGAAATGGCGCCATCTGGTGGAACATATTAAAAATGTACATTTTGAAGTCAGGGCTCAGTCAGTATAATATCATAGAATTCATGATTATATGCTTTAATGGCACTGAGATAAAATATAGCAGTTTTAATGGGTTTCAATGGGTCGTGAGTTTTTGTGTTCACAATGATGTATTACAGGAACTGAGGTTGAAATATCAACATTCCCCCAAAAATACACACCTTTGGCTAAATTTATGCCGTTGGCATTAACACAGCCTAAATGATCGAAAAAACAAAAATGAAAAATACAAAAATGTCCCAAAGGAGGCACAAGGTTTGTGTGACACCATGTGTATGTTCGTGCATAATGTATCTTTAATTTGGGCGGAATTGCACTGCTAATTCTCATCTCAATTCAAGCACAAATTCTGCTGAATGAAAGGTGTTTTCTGCACATCCAATCCCATTTGCACCGCTGATTATACTGTAAATGAACATAATAACTGATCCGTATGAGGCCTTTTATTGATTTAAAACACATCAAATCTTTGTCTAAATGGCATTAAGTATATCTGCCACACTTACAAAAAAGCGACCAAAACAGAACTTACATGTATCAGATGCATCTTGTGTGTTGATCTGATGAAGAGCTGATGTTATAATACAAACATGCATGAACGTTACAGTGTATCATGTGATTGTCACGCAGTGAGACGGAAACAGAATGGGGACAAAAATGACGAACAGAAAAGGCGATTTAAAAACAAACAAACAAGCGACTGGACTTGCAACATCAGCACTGCCCGTGAGTATATGGTAATGTGATGAAATCGTTTAAGCTGAAATGGTTATTTGGGGGGAATCGTCTATTACGTGCTTTATGCCATCGGGTGGTGTACCAGCAGGTGCTAACAGTCTATTTCGGTCGTGTCTAGAAGGTAACCCTCCAGTCACCTAAAGTCTCGCGAGAGCAGCGTTGAACGTTCACACTGTTTTTTTGTGTTTATTTAGAGTCCTACAGAAACTCTACACACACCCTAACCTTAAACCTACCTCTAAATCTAACTCTAAACATAATCTTAGTGCCACCGAATGAAACTCTCGCGAGACTTAGGCTGCCGGGGGTTACCTTCTATCCACCGCCTGCTATTTCCCGTCATGACAGTCAAGTTCAAATCTACTTGAATGGGGAAAGACTGAAATCTCCAAAACGGTCGGTCAAGATTACAATCAAAGAACATATTTAAAATCAGCAAATAAATCTGACAACAACGGTGTCTTAAATGGTGCTTCTTTACCTCAGAATACGCTAAAAATATATATATATAAATAAATAAATAAACGCAATTTTCCCAGCTTGAGTAGTTGATGCGAATGCGCGTTCTCGAGTTGATTGACAGATGATGTCTGAATCTAAACGGTGATTGGCTCTTTAACCTGTAACTTCAACGGACAAAAGCGCTGCTAAACTACTTTACGACAGTAAATATCCGTTTGCGGATACCGTACAAATGAATGGGGAGAGCCGTAAACTGTTAATTACCTGTCTTACAATTGTCTAGTCTTCTCTTATGAAACGTCAGTTTTATCGTAGTAAACTCCACACATGGTTCATTCCAAAATAATTGTTTAATGCAGTGGTTCTCAACATTTTTGACTCCAAAATTATAATTATTATTATTTATTTTTTTTGGTAATCAGCATTATGCTACAAATGCTACTGATTGAGCTTAACCTAAATTGAACCTGGGATATTCCTTAAATGGAAAGAAGAGTAATCTGCTGTAGATAATATCATTAAAGGGTACATACAGTAACTACTCAATTGTGCTATTGCTCTCATATTCACTTTCCAAAACTCTCACACACACTCACACACACACACACACACACTCTCACACTCACACACACACTGACACACACAAACTCACACACACTCACACACACACACTCACACTCTCTCACACACACACACACAAACTCACACACACTCTCTCACACTCACACACACACTGACACACACACACACTCACACACACACTCTCTCACACACACACACACACTGACACACACAAACTCACACACACTCACACAAACACACTCACACACACACACTCTCACACACACACACTCACTCACACACACTCACACACACACTCACACACACACACATACACATATATACACACACACAAACACACTCACACACACTCACACACACACTCTCACACACACACACACTCTCACACACACACACTCTCACACACACACACACACACACACACACACACTCACTCACTCACACACACACTCACACACACTCACTCACACTCACTCACACACACTCACTCACACACACACACACTCACTCACACTCACACACACACACTCACACACACACAAACACACACACACTCACTCACTCACACACACTCACTCACACACACACACACACACACACACACACACATACACATATATACACACACACACACACACACACACTCACACTACAGTTTTTGTAAATTGTTTAAGCACAATTTTGAAAACAGGGCCCGGTTTGTCAAAACTATACACGACTTCATAAAAATAATATTTTGTTACCATACGAAACACACACATTTCATATGACTTCAATCTTTTTGGACCAGTTACACACTGCTGTTGCTAACCTAAAACACTTTTAGAGTTCTGTAAATGAAGTACACAGAGAAAGTGCAACTATACAAACACTACACAAGACCGATGCTGCAGACACGTCCCAGTTTTCATGCTATACATTATCTCTTCGCCTATAGATCTGGCCAGAGAATTTCATCAACATCACGGTGGGAAGAACCGTCTTGAATGTCGAATCCATCCTTGCACAGCTGTGGCGTCGACTTGGTCACAGGCGTCCTCCGTGGCCTGAATGAGGGGTACCTGAGCCTGGGGCTGGAGATCGTAAACCTTCCACCGCCATGCAGAGAAAAACTCTTTGACAGGGTTTAGAAACGGAGCGTATGGTGGAAGGTATAGTACTGTCAACTGTGGATGGTGTTGAAACCAGTTCTGGACCAGAGCAGAGCGGTGGAATGACACATTGTCCCAGATGACCGTGTATTGCATCTGGTGCATTTCATTACCTGCGGTGACGATGTGGTGCAATCGGTCCAAAAATGCAAGAACGTGAGGTGTGTTGTAAGGGCCCGTTTTGGCATGACGGAGGACAACCCCATGCTGTGAAATGGCAGCTCAAAGGGTGATGTTACCCCCATGTTGCCCTGGGACATTGATTATAGCCCTGCACGTTCTCCTCCTCCTCCTCTGTGTACTCCTCCTCTCACCCTCTCTTCTTCTGACTCCTTCCATTTTGGTTGAAGGCAGGTGAACCTTCCTGCTGCATTTTTATAGTGCTTAAACCTGATTGGTGCGTCTACAATTTAGCAATCATGTGTTTGTGCACCTGATGGCTGAGTTTAACAGATTGATGTGGTAATTTGACAGTCAGTGCTTTGGAATTGCAAGGAAGTGACATCATGATATACGTCTGTGTCTGATGTATACAAGTGTGTTTAGTGTTTTGCAAATAGTGTGAAGCTGACAATGTGCTTACAGTTGTGCAAATCTAGCCTTGTGTTTTGCTCCTTGAATGTAAGGTTTTGCTAATTGTGGGAAAAGTTACATTTTAGTGTGTAAGCAATCGTAAAAAACTGTAAGATCTGTTGCTCTGGTGACCCTGTTCATTGCATTCAGAGTTTTTTTTATTTTTAATTTTTAAAAAAATTTTATTACTTAAACAACAAAAAAATACAAGATACACTTTAGATCCAGGGGAGCAAAGACCACGCATTTACATAAAAATAAATAAATAAATAAATCACAAAAAATAAAATAAATAAATAAATAATACAAGACCTTTCTATCAATCAAAGATTTTGAAGACAGTACACAAATGAACAGTCTTATTAGCTTTTGCATTAGTACTAGATTGAATAGTAGAAAAGTAATTTTCTAATTCTTTAAGGAACACAGAGAAAAGCGTCATCAATGTTCTGACCAATGAGCGCCTCTCACAGCTGTAAGTCCCGCCTACTGTTTGCTGGGGCAGGGCATCACACCAGTCGCTCTCGCCGTTCATTGGTCGCTGCGCTCTGAGCCCATGACGCGTGACCAATCAGAGGCGTCAGTCGATCGTGCGAGTGAGAGAGTTAAGATCGCGTCTCTGTAGAGTTTGAATGGAAACACCAGCGCTTGAATTTCACCTTTTAAGCAGCGCATCCTGACTGTACCTGTAAGCACAGATGGACATCCTGAAGTCTTTAGGACACCCGGAAGAGATCTACAATCTCTGTAAATACAAAATAGGAGGCTGCCGTTCTGTAATGCCAAAACTGGATTATGTAAGTCAATGCATTTCGAGTGTTTACCTTTATTTTATCTCAAACATAATTATAGTTAATGCTACCTTACATGCATGAATGCCCATGCACAATGCATGTTATCTATATAACACTATGCATGCATGCCATTATGTCAGATATGCATAAAAATGGCTAATTTCTAAGTATATAAAAAGTTAGACACAGTAAAGTTGTCTGTCTCTTCTATTTCTGATCATCAAAGCTGTAATACACCCTTCAGGTCCTATAAACGCATGTGTTTACAGTATTACAGGATTCTTGCATCTAAATATTCCACATTATTTAAGATTTTACAAGACGTATGGTATGAATAAACAGCATTAGTATCAAATATATTTGATTCAAACCTGGACGTGAAAGCACAAATGTGTGTTCCAGTGAGACACTTCCAATGCAAGTCAATGGGGTTTAATCTGTAAACATTAAAATACTGTTTCAAAAGTATAAACACAAGACATAAACATGATTTTACTGTGAAAAATCTGTTTGATGTTATTACAATTTTGCAACTTCGTTTCCAAGACGATGTAAAACCGTAAACCCTAAAAGGATGATAGTCCTTAAATGCATGACATATTCAGGTCTTCTTTCTATCACAAATTACCTTCAAAGTGACTAGAAAGACAAAAGATGCACATAAGCTGCACATAAGCTGCACATAAGATGCGCATAAGATGCGCATAAGCTGCGCATAAGCTGCGCATAAGATGCGCATAAGATGCGCATAAGATGCACATAAGCTGCACATAAGCTGCACATAAGCTGCACATAAGCTGCACATAAGATGCACATAAGCTGCACATAAGCTGCACATAAGCTGCACATAAGCTGCACATAAGATGCACATAAGCTGCACATAAGATGCACATAAGATGCTCATAAGCTGCGCATAAGATGCGCATAAGCTGCGCATAAGCTGCGCATAAGATGCGCATAAGATGCGCATAAGCTGCGCATAAGATGCGCATAAGATGCGCATAAGATGCGCATAAGCTGCACATAAGCTGCACATAAGCTGCACATAAGCTGCACATAAGCTGCACATAAGATGCACATAAGCTGCACATAAGCTGCACATAAGCTGCACATAAGCTGCACATAAGATGCACATAAGCTGCACATAAGCTGCACATAAGATGCTCATAAGCTGCACATAAGATGCACATAAGCTGCACATAAGCTGCACATAAGCTGCACATAAGCTGCACATAAGATGCACATAAGCTGCAAATAAGCTGCACATAAGATGCACATAAGATGCACATAAGATGCACATAAGCTGCACATAAGCTGCACATAAGATGCACATAAGCTGCACATAAGCTGCACATAAGCTGCACATAAGATGCACATAAGCTGCAAATAAGCTGCACATAAGATGCACATAAGATGCACATAAGATGCACATAAGCTGCACATAAGCTGCTCATAAGATGCTCATAAGATGCACATAAGATGCACATAAGATGCACATAAGCTGCAAATAAGCTGCACATAAGATGCACATAAGATGCACATAAGATGCACATAAGCTGCACATAAGCTGCACATAAGCTGCACATAAGCTGCACATAAGATGCACATAAGCTGCACATAAGCTGCACATAAGCTGCACATAAGATGCACATAAGCTGCACATAAGATGCACATAAGATGCTCATAAGCTGCACATAAGATGCACATAAGCTGCACATAAGCTGCACATAAGCTGCACATAAGCTGCACATAAGATGCACATAAGCTGCAAATAAGCTGCACATAAGATGCACATAAGATGCACATAAGCTGCACATAAGCTGCACATAAGATGCACATAAGCTGCACATAAGCTGCACATAAGCTGCACATAAGATGCACATAAGCTGCAAATAAGCTGCACATAAGATGCACATAAGATGCACATAAGATGCACATAAGCTGCACATAAGCTGCTCATAAGATGCTCATAAGATGCACATAAGATGCGCATAAGATGCGCATAAGCTGCGCATAAGCTGCAAATAAGCTGCACATAAGATGCACATAAGATGCACATAAGCTGCACATAAGCTGCTCATAAGATGCACATAAGATGCACATAAGATGCACATAAGATGCACATAAGCTGCAAATAAGCTGCACATAAGATGCACATAAGATGCACATAAGATGCACATAAGCTGCACATAAGCTGCTCATAAGATGCACATAAGATGCACATAAGATGCACATAAGATGCACATAAGATGCACATAAGCTGCACATAAGCTGCTCATAAGATGCACATAAGATGCACATAAGATGCACATAAGATGCACATAAGCTGCAAATAAGCTGCACATAAGATGCACATAAGATGCACATAAGATGCACATAAGCTGCACATAAGCTGCTCATAAGATGCACATAAGATGCACATAAGATGCACATAAGCTGCACATAAGATGCACATAAGCTGCACATAAGCTGCACATAAGCTGCACATAAGATGCACATAAGCTGCAAATAAGCTGCACATAAGATGCACATAAGATGCACATAAGATGCACATAAGCTGCACATAAGCTGCTCATAAGATGCACATAAGATGCATATAAGATGCACATAAGATGCACATAAGATGCACATGGGATACTGATAAACCATCATTGTTGGTAATTAATTACCTCCAGTCCAGACCCGCTCAAAACTCACCTAGACGCTGCGTTTCTGTACTTCTCCTGTCAGGACTCCATGAGTGAAACTCTGCGGACCTGCTATGTGTATCTGAACCAGACGAGCCGGAGCTTCGCGGCGGTGATTAAGGCCCTGGACGGGGAACTACGGTAAAACTTTTTCAGCCATGCACTTCAGGAGAGGCGTGTCCTGAGACGTAATCCGGACTACATGTAATCTGTTGCTTTCGCTCTGATGTGTCGCTGTCAGGCATGCGGTGTGTATATTCTACCTGGTTCTGAGAGCTCTGGACACGGTTGAAGATGACATGACGATCCCGCTGGAGAAGAAGGTCCCGTTACTGCAGGACTTTCACATGTTCCTCTATCAGCCGGAGTGGTGCTTCACCAAGAGCAGAGAGAAAGACAGACAGGTCCTGGAGGATTTTCCCACGGTTAGTACAGTCAGTTACTAGGTTACGCCATGTGACTCTACCCTCCCTAGCAACCGGACCAATATGGTTGCTATGGAGACCTGGCTGGAGTCACTCAGGACGCCCTGGATTCAAACTCGCGACTCCAGCGGTGATAGACGGCGTCTTTACTCGCTAATATTAAATATTCATATTATTTTCCACTTTCAATGAGTTAATTCTTTTAACCAACATCAGCCTGATCAGAACTACCAAATATTCATTGATTTTCAGGGTTTTAACCCTTTAAATGCCAGTTTGTTTATATAATGCCACTGTTATTTTATGAAGAATAGAAAATACAAAAAATTTATTATTTTCCATTTACTTAATGCAAAGGAGAATTTTTGTAATTTGTTTTTAGCGGGGTGGGGGGGGGGGGGGTTATGACAGTCTGGGATATGTCAATTAATAGCAACAACATTGATTTTGATGCATTATTTTTTTAATAATTTGCAGGATTTTAATCCTTTAAATGCCAGTTTGTTTACATAATGCTACTGTCGTTGTTTACACACACACACACACACAAATTTCTCAGTACACACATACAAAACACACTCTGACATCCATACCAACACACACATACACACACACACACACACATAAACACACACACACACACACATAAACACACACTCAC
>JAVLUX010000236.1:1225000-1235000 GCA_032164185.1 Moxostoma hubbsi
ATTATAGACGTATTATAGACGTATTATAGATGTATTATAGATGTATTATAGACGTATTATAGATGTATTATAGACGTATTATAGACGTATTATAGATGTATTATAGACGTATTATAGATGTATTATAGATGTATTATAGACGTATTATAGATGTATTATAGACGTATTATAGATGTATTATAGATGTATTATAGACGTATTATAGATGTATTATAGATGTATTATAGACGTATTATAGATGTATTATAGACGTATTATAGATGTATTATAGATGTATTATAGACGTATTATAGATGTATTATAGATGTATTATAGACGTATTATAGATGTATTATAGATTTATTATAGACGTATTATAGATGTATTATAGATGTATTATAGATGTATTATAGACGTATTATAGATGTATTATAGATGTATTATAGATGTATTATAGACGTATTATAGATGTATTATAGACGTATTATAGATGTATTATAGATGTATTATAGACGTATTATAGATGTATTATAGATGTATTATAGACGTATTATAGATGTATTATAGATTTATTATAGACGTATTATAGATGTATTATAGATGTATTATATATTTATTACAGGAACTGAGGTTGAAATATCAACATTCCCCCCAAAAAATACACACCTTTGGCTAAATGTATCCTGTTGGCGTTAATACGGAGAAAATGATCGAATAAATAAAATATAAAAAGACACAAATGTCCCGAAGGTGGCACAAGGGTTAATCTAAGAAAGGTTTGGTTAATTATTAAGGTTAATTGCGGCATTACATTTTCAATTCAATTCAAAATGATTTTCTGTTCTGTAATAATATACAGCACAATCTTGTGTTATTTATAATCGTGCGCTTGTCAACTTCTTTGGGACGCAGTTTACAAGATAATATGCAAATATTTGTTTGTTTATGTGTCGCAGGAGTCAGTTTAGATCTCCTCTTGAAGACGAATCATTAAATAATACACAATCTCACATAATACACATAACAGAAGTTATTCTCTTCAGATTTCAGTGGAGTTCAGGCATTTAGGCCGGCAGTATCGGGACGTCATTTCAGATATTTGTCACCGGATGGGCGTTGGGATGGCAGAATTCCTGGAGAAGAAGGTTGGATCCATGAATGAGTGGGACGAGGTAAACTCATGTTTGTTGCTCATGAATTATTCATGAAGAAGTGCTTTTGTTGCAGATAGTGACACTGTTTAAACATGTTGTCCATGCAGTACTGTCATTACGTGGCGGGTCTGGTCGGGATCGGACTGTCCCGTCTGTTCTCAGCGTCTCAGCTGGAAGATCCGGAGGTGGGCCGGGACACAGAACTGGCGAACTCCATGGGTCTGTTTCTCCAGAAGACCAACATCATCAGAGATTACCTGGAGGACCAGCGGGAGGGACGAGCCTTCTGGCCGCAGGAGGTGCGTACAGCGAGAACGTCCTCTTTTAAAATGTGTCTCGTCAAACCCGCAAAGCAATACTGATGTTTTAACGGATGGACATTTTTTTGGCTTTCTCTTGAATATTATTATGTTACAAAAGACAGTTTTTAACTAGTTTTACTGCCGTCAGTTACTATGAAAACAGACTATGCTGAAAGCGTTTTATAGTTTAATAACGTGATTTGGATTCATGAATTTGGACATTTTCACGCGTGCTTCAATATTTTTAGGACTGTTTGGGAGCTCAACAATGGATGTCTCTATAAACATTGTATTTTGTATAAGGATGTTTGAACTAATCGATAATAATTGATCATGACAATAGTTGACAACGAGTCACTTTATAGTTATGAAAAATGTGCTTTCATAAAAATAGCTTAAAAACACAAAGTTGTCGTGGGAGCACTTTTTTGTGTGGAAAAACTATAAGCAATTTATATTGTAATATTTGTACATTGTATTTGTACAGAATGCGTAACTTACATCATAAATGCATATTTTGAAATAAATACAGGAAATAAAATGTGGCTTTTTTTATCCAATTAATCAATTAACCTTTTAAGCTTGAATGATCCCGTCAAATTATTAATAACCACAGTCTTGACCAACACAAAATAGGTGTCGTTTGAAAGTTTAGAAGCTCGACTTTATAATGCATGTAGATATTATGACCAAAACTGAACAAGTGCTTTCAAATTTGCAGACAAATCGGAAGTGTCCATTTTCATAATATATTAAATATTTTGAAATTGTACATTATTATTATTGCAATCAGTAAAAACATCAAACTGCTCAAATATTCGTGTGTCACATGTTGTTGAAAAGATCTCAAAGAGTGAAATACAACCAGACTATTTGTTTTACTCACAGACAAAAATATAGCGAGTAACAGCTAAATATACGTCTTTGACAATTATGTTGTTGTTGCTTATATGCCGCATTTTTGCTTATAACTTCACGAAAATTAAACGGAACATAAAATCTCACATATCGTTATTTAGAGTCTGTGATTATCTTTCAAACGAGTCCACACACAAGATAATCAGATGTATTGATCATTAGATAATCCACATGAAGCACAATGTTACATATGACCACCAGGAGATGGCGCCAAATACACGACACAGACTCAATGATGTCTCAAATGGCACAGAATGAAACTGAATGAGATGATTATCTTTCAAACGAGTCCACACACAAGATAATCAGATGTATAGATCATTAGATAATCCACATGAAGCACAATGTTACATATGACCACCAGGAGATGGCGCCAAATACATGACACAGACTCAATGATGACTCAAATGACACAGAATGAAACTCATTCTGTGAAATCTCATGACTAAAATCATGTCTGCATGCTATGCAAACCTTTAGTCATTGTTGTGTTTGCATGTGTAATTAGTTCTTATGTACAATTATTATCGTTTATTTGTTTGGAGATGTTTTCGGACATTACTTATTGTTATAACTTTTGATTGCTTTGTCGAAACAACACAAACTTTTTCTCAGTAACAGTTGACATGATTGGAAACGAAACAAAAGCAGTTTTCCAAAGCCGCCTTATTTACACCCAGAGATATATAATGTCAAATAAAAAATAAGAAATATTTTTCAGCAGTTTCTTCGGCTGAGAGTCATAGCATGTATCATAAATCATTAAAACGTAATTTTATTTATTTATTTATTTATTTTTGCCGACTTTAATAATAAATCTTTAATTTTAAGAATGCCACTGAAACAGGAAATCTTTAAAAACACCTTCAGATCTTAAAGGGATAATCTAACAAATAATTGCAGATTTATCGATTATAATAATTGATAGTTGTTGCACTAGTGTATGATACTTTATAATACAATTTATATTCAATGTTATTTTATCATTTGCAATAATACTAGAGGTAACCTTGTATTGTTATATAATCTTTGATGCCGGTTCCATGATAATATTAAAAGGTTTGTGTGTTTGTGTGTTGCAGGCCTGGAGTCAGTTTGCATCTCGTCTTGACGATTTCGCTCAACCACAAAATTTGAGCTCCGCCCTCTCCTGTCTCAATCTGCTGGTGACAGACGCCCTCCATCATGTCCCTGATGTCATCACGTACCTGTCCCGTCTCCACAACCAGAGCGTCTTCAATTTCTGTGCCATCCCGCAGGTTTGACAGATTGCTCGCTGGATGGAGCTGTATTTTTTGTTTGCACACACCAGCCCCGTTTCCTAGTTTAATGGCACTTACGAACACTGGAGAATGCACGCAGGGCTCGATTTAAGCCACTGGAACGCAGTGGTTCTCCCGCTCCAGATGGTCGGCCGGGAGCCCCTCCCCTCCCCGCTCGCGGTCGGTGGTCCTCGTTTAACCCTACCGCGATTAGCGGCTGGTAGGGGGATCCCCCCGCCCCTGGCAGTGGCCCTGAACGCTCCAGGCGGTCTACAAGGAGCCCCTTCTCCCCTCGTGGTTGGCGGCCGTTCCTCCGCTTCACCTCCGTCACCCGGAAGACGGCCGTTGCTGCTCCGTTGGGGTGGATGGTAGCGACGAGAACTCCACTACGGCGTATCCTTCCTCCTTCCCGGGTTTCGGCACCAGTGTAAAGTGTTAATGGAAAGGAGGAGGCGAGAACCGGCTTGACAATATACATGATATTTAATTAAGAACTTAAACCAAAAGACACAAACACACACATAGGACGGACAGAGGGTAGAGTCACATGGGGTAACCAAATTGGGCCAGTTGCTAGGGAGGGTAGAGTCACATGGGGTAACCAAATTGGGCCGGTTGCTAGGGAGGGTAGAGTCACATGGGGTAACCAAATTGGCCCGGTTGCTAGGGAGGGTAGAGTCACATGGGGTAACCAAATTGGCCCGGTTGCTAGGGAGGGTAGAGTCACATGGGGTAACCAAATTGGCCCGGTTGCTAGGGAGGGTAGAGTCACATGGGGTATCCAAATTGTCCCGGTTGCTAGGGAGGGTAGAGTCACATGGGGTAACCAAATTGTCCCGGTTGCTAGGGAGGGTAGAGTCACATGGGGTAACCAAATTGTCCCGGTTGCTAGGGAGGGTAGAGTCACATGGGGTAACCAAATTGTCCCGGTTGCTAGGGAGGGTAGAGTCACATGGGGTAACCAAATTGGGCCGGTTGCTAGGGAGGGTAGAGTCACATGGGGTAACCAAATTGGGCCGGTTGCTAGGGAGGGTAGAGTCACATGGGGTAACCAAATTGGTCCGGTTGCTAGGGAGGGTAGAGTCACATGGGGTAACCAAATTGGGCCGGTTGCTAGGGAGGGTAGAGTCACATGGGGTAACCAAATTGGCCCGGTTGCTAGGGAGGGTAGAGTCACATGGGGTGACCTCCTCGTGGTGGACTTAATCCGTGGTCCTCCGCCACCCGGATTGAGGTGAGTAACCGCGACACCACGAGGACCTACTAAGTAGTGGGAATTGTGCATTCCAAAAGAAAGAAAAAAAGTGAATATTGTGTTGGAATAACCACAAAAGAAGTGCATGATGAATTGTTGTTGTTTTCTCCCTCCCACCAGGTGATGGCGATAGTGACTCTTTCAGCGTGCTACAACAACCCTCACGTGTTCCAAGGCGTGGTAAAGATCCGTAAGGGTCAGGCGGTCACGCTCATGATGCAGGCCACAAGCATGAGCGCTGTTCAGAGTATAATTGCACAGTACAGTCAGGAGGTGTGTACTAAAAACACTCGAGTCTGTTGCTGTTGCACGTGTGTTCAAATGCACGTGCATTTATGTGCATCAAATGTATATTTCCTAATTAATGAATGGCACAGAAACATTCATGAAACTCTAAAACGTTTATAAAACCATTCCTACACAAGATGGGTTTCATGAAAAAAAAAAAATTCGTAATGTTGCATATTTTAAATTCTGTACAAGTACCAAACAGTTACTTATACAAAGTCGAAGAGGTTAGCCAGTCATAACAAAGCTCATTTACATATAGAAGTCTTAAAGGTACAGTACAGTTACGCCATGCCAAATCAACCAAATTGTACACTTTTTCAGGAGAAAAATAAACATAAATAATGAGGAAATCCAAAATGTGAAATGCCATGGATCAATATTTACTGAGTAATCCATTGTTTTGTCAAGAGGAGTTAAAATGGGTTTTCGTCTATTTTAGGGCAAAACTATAGGTCAGAAAAGGAACCCTAGAAAGGTGTCAGCATCATTATTTTATTTTTACACAGAGATTGGTCGATCTATTACTAAAATCAGTTGACCTTACCATGCCTTGTTGCATTATATGCCAAGGGTGTGAGTCCAAAATTGGGAAAAAGTTAATTTTTTGGGTCGTTTTCCAACGTTTGAGCACCTATAACTCCAGAACTATAAAATATATCGTAATATCTTTAACACTTCGTGTTCAGAGCAAACTTTTCTTTTTGAATGGTCATTTTTAAGGCCCTATATGGTTCAATCGCAGAGATATGGGGCTCTCAATGTGGCTCCGTGAGTAAATTGCTCAATTTGTTTGAAGCTAGTTTTTCCTTGTTCAACAGTAGATTTAGTCTAGTTTTGGTGGGTTGTTATTAATTAGAATATTCAAAACTAATTTAAAGCAATAAACCTTGACTAACATTATAAGTGGTTAAAAAAAAATCATTAAAAAAATTAAGTGTGGAATTAAAATACAACCTCAAATTATGATTTGTTCGTTTTTTTAAGACTAATCCGTCACATGCATTTTAAGTTTACTAAATATAAGTTAGATGAAGGTTTAAAGAAGGCAATGCGTTTAAATCAGTGTGTTTATGTCCTCCATACATGCAGTAGCGTAAAGGATCTCTTTACCTCTCTAATCCTAATCCCGCTTAATCTCAATCTCCCACTACAGATACGGCAGAACGTTTCCGTCACGGATCCGTCTCGGGAAAAGACGCTGTGTATCTTGAGTCTGATCCGTGAGAAGAGTCTGTTTCCAGCCACGCTGTCGTCCGGAGCGCATCATCTCGCTCCGGTCTATGTGTCGGCCGCGATAATGTTAGCGGCTCTCAGCTGGCAGTACCTCAACGCCACGGCCGGACAGCCACCAGGGGGCGCTGGTATGCAGGGACACTGAGACTGTACCTGAAGTTACCTGAATTTAGTTCAGCACTGCGGGGTCACACGGACACAGAACGGCCTCCAACCGCCCCGGCAACTGCAGCTGTCAAGCGAATCTTAAAAAGGGACTGTGGCGGTATTTTGAGTTTTTTAGTATATATATATATATATATATATATATATATAATGGAAGTCAATGGGGTCAATCTACATTAAAATACATAAACAATATGTGTGTTCACATGATTTTACTGTCATAAAATCACTTACTAACCAAATCTAAAATGTCCTAAAATGACTGTTAAAACAACTTTACAGCTCAAATAATACAGAAGAATTAATGTAAGTGCTTTTATAAAATTATAAGCGTCACATTTCTGCCTTTAAACTTCCAAAAATGACCCCATTGACTTCCATTGGAAGTGTCTCACTGGAACACACATTTGTGCTTTTATATGCAAATGAGGGACGAGTCGAAATATATTGAACAAGGACGCGATATCTAATTTATCAGATGTCTTTCTTCTGATTTGAATTTTGAAATAATCCGAATAATTCTGTTCTATTTTTTGTGGGGTTTAATTTCTCCAGAAATTAAAAAAGTCCAGGTCAAATTTCACCCCCAAAATATGCAATATTTCGCCCCAGAGAGGGAGAAGAAATGATATGTTTTAGGATCATTACATTCTTCCATTCTGACGTCAGTCTCATGACAATTAAGCACGTTTTCAATGTAATATTTTAATATTTTCATTATTCTTACATGATGATTATCATTAATGCACTACAGTAATATTACTGTATTCCAGTCAAATGACTATATAAATGTTTAACTATTTAAAAAACGATATTTGGGAGGTAAATGTGCTGAATTGGCCTGAAAATAATGTCACAATGCAAAAAATCGTAATGCTCCAAAAAATAGGCGTTATTTAGCTTTATGCTAAATGTGTATTTCTTTTGATATTGGGGTGAAATCAGGCGTGTTGGACATGTTTATAGTTTTGCTGGTGATCATGAGGTTCATATTGTATGTTTTACATATGGGAAAATGTCAAATCAGGGAATGGAATTGCTAAGATTGAAAAGATTCAACTCTATGGGAGATTCTGTTTTTGCACAACATGAATTGGCCCATTTTCATTGGGTCAGTCTGAATATTCAGTCACTGTAGAGCTTAACCCAAATAATTCATGTCTGAGCATGTGACTGTGAAGTGTCCTTATATTATTGAGCTTTTATGAGGGAAAATAACTTAGCATTAGCATCATTAGCATTGCGATGTGATGTGTGAATTTGATTTGTAAATACATTTTGAGATAATAAATATATGAAAAATAACATGGCGTGATGTTTCGCTGAATGAGGCTTTTAAGACAGTTGATTTGACATTCTGTCACTGAATGAATCTGCAGTTTGACGGGACGAGTCACAGATTCTCAGGTGAGGTTTGTTGTCTCAAAGTTTACTTGTAGTGTAAATGTAAAAAAATAGATATATGTGTTTAAAATTGTGAATTATTTGAAATGATAATGCATGCATTTGTTTCTAATAAGAAAATGCAAATTATAATGAGTATTTTTAAATATATTTTTGTCAATTTATTTGAATAGTTTTTAACATGTATTTTTCTTCAGAATTTTCATAGCAAATCCCTAGCAACCACTCAGAACACTTCATCTGATGCACAGAAATGCCCTAGCAACACATTAAACTGCATAGCAATGCCCTAGCAACTACTAAGAACACCCTAGCAAAACATTTAACTGCATAGCAATGCCCTAGCAACCACTCAGAACACCCTAGCATCACAATACACTGCATAGCAATGCCCTAGCAACCAATGAGAACACCCTAGCAACACATTTAACTGCATAGCAATGCCATAGCAACTACTAAGAACACCCTTGCAACACATTTAACTGCATAGCAATACCCTAGCAACCACTCAGAACACCCTAGCAACACATTAAATGGCACAGCAAAACCCTAGCAACCATCCAGAACACCTCATCAGAAGCACAGAAATTCCCTAGCCACCACTCAGAACGCCCTAGGAACACTTTAAATGGCATGGAAATGCCATAACAACCATTCAGAACACCATAGCAACACAATACCCTGCATAGCAATGCCCTAACAACCACTCAAAAAACCCTAACAACACATTAAATGGCACAGCAATGCCCTTGAGCAACCACACTGAACACCCTAGCAACTCACTAAACCACATAGTAGTTCCATAGCAACCACTCATAACCCTAGCAACACCCTAAACTGCATAGCAGTGCCATAGCATCCTCTCAAAACACAACACCATTTACAACACCCTAACCTGCATAGCAATGCCATAGCAACCTCTCAAACAACTTAGCAACACCCTAAACTGCATAGCAATGCCATAGCAACCAGCGAGGTTCTTCATCGATGGTATATGCTTCCAAGCCACCCAACTGCGTTATTTCAACTTCATTGTTTAAAAATCTTGTTTGATAGCGGAATACATGGTCATCAATTTCATTACCCATGGTGCAGCAGAGAAAGGTCCAGCCAATCAGAGAACCGCGGCCAACGAAACCCGCGAAACGTGCCTCTGAGGAAACGCCCACTCTCATGAATGACATCATTGAGTTGGTCTCCCTTCACCCTTAAACTGCTTATATATTTGTACATATCGGAATATTTTGCAATTAACGTAAAATATATTGTTTCTATACTTATAATAAACAACCTAAAATAAATAGTTTAATATTTTCCCATAATTTTTATTCAATGACATAATTCGCAATACTTCATGGGATTGTAGTCCGTGCCCTCATGAGAGACGGTAAAGTACACCGTTTTGTATCTTTGTCTTTATGTCCACTTTCCAAATAATTTTACCTCAAAACAAAGTTAGTAATGTTGTGATTCTCCTCGGAACTGGTTGGTTCGGTTCATGGCTCATAACTCTTTAATGAAGGATTTTATTAAAACTCAATGGAAGAAATGAATAGGGAAAATACGTCGGGAACCAAGACGGCTGAAAAAACCGTTGAACTCTTGTCATGAATGATTGACAGGTATAAAAGCGTCAGAGACCGCAAGAAATCGCACGACACTCATTTCATTAATATCTTTCAGACAGTAGGACATTTTTTAAATACATTTCCATGGAAAAAAAAATCGCTTACAGCACCTTTAAGTTGTATTTTATGTACTAGGTTATAAAAAAAAAGAAATATACATTTATATTTAATATCAACATTTAATATTCTTGATAAGCTTTTATAAAAGTCTGTGATGTTTAAAGGTCACTGTATAACAATATATACGCCGAATAAAACAATAAATAATAATGAGTAAGATTCTAGAAACATAAACGGCAGCGCCGGATGGATGGGGGGAGGGGCGTTTCGCCTTGTCCTGTCAATCACAAAGGAAATCAGAGGCGTGGTCTAGATGACTTCGACCTATTAGCGACGCGCATTGAAATTC
>JAVLUX010000236.1:1242500-1250000 GCA_032164185.1 Moxostoma hubbsi
TTATACTGGAATATAATTTACAGTAATGGCCAAAAATATTGGCACCCTTGGTAAATATGAGCAAAGAAGGCCGTGGGAAAAAAAAATCTGCATTGTTTATCCTTTTGATCTTTCATTAAAAAAGTCACAAAAATGTAAAATTTATTTTAAGTAAAACAAATGAAACGGGAAATATCTAAATATTTTTCTCAAATGCATTGGCCATAATTATTGGCACCCTTTTATTCAATACTTTGTACAATCTCTAGGAGTCTTCTCCTATAATGCATAATGAGGTTGGAGAACACATGGCAAGCGATCTGAGATCATTCCTCCGTATATAATCTCTCCAGATCCTTCAAATTCAGAGGTCTATGTTGGTGGACTGTCCTCTTCAGTTCGCCCCACAGGTGTTCTATGGGGTTCAGGTGAGGGGATTGGGATGGTCATGGCAGAACCTTGATTTTGTGGTCCGTGAACCATTTTTGTGTTTTTGATGTTTGTTTTGGATCATTGTCCTGCTGGAAGATCCAACCAGAAAGATCCTTTCTGGCAGAGGCAGCCAGGTTTTGATTTATCTGTTGGAATATGATAGAGTCCATGATGCCATGTATCCGAACAAGATGTCCAGGACCTCTGGCAGAAAAACAGCCCACAACATTAAAGATCCAGCACCATATTTAACTGTCTCTTCATCTCTGTGTGCACCAAACACATCTCTGGTGTTTGCTGCCAAAAAGCTATTTTTTTTATTTTTATATCGGACCACATAACCCGATCCCATTTGAAGTTCCAGTTCTGTCTGGCAAACTGAAGATGCTTGATCAGTGCGAGAGCGAGATAAGGGGCAGCTTGAGGCACCGGATCAAGATAGAGAGGCCTTGTCCACACTAATACATTTTCGTTTGAAAACGCATCATTTTCTCTCCATTTTGGCCTTCCGTCCGCACTGAGACGGTGTTTTTGTCCGCGAAAACTGAGCTTTTTGAAAACCCACTCGAAAGTGGATACGTTTGAAAATGGCGTTTATGCGTTGCAGCGTGGATTGTGAAAACGGACGCTTTGGAAAACGATGACGCATTTTTAGTCATGTGATCCAGCCGACCAAAACAATCAAGATGGCGGCCCGTGTTATAGCGGCGCGGTTGTGCCTGATACTCACTTTGATAGCGTTGTACAACCTTCACATTGCGTTCCTTCGAAGGTGAAGGGAAGTTTACTCGGAATTAGTGTCCGGCGACGGAACACGAGGACAACTGCGTTTCAGACCGTACATGCAGCGGGGATTTTCCGCATGCGCAGTGACACGATTTAAGCGTTTTCATACGTTTCAGTGTGGACAAGCTACTTTTGAAAACGTAAGTGTGGACGGAGAGCGTTTTGAAACGAAAACGCCATTTTCAAATGTATTAATGTAGACATAGCCAGAGAGAGATGCACGCAGAGTGTGACAAGGAGGAGGGCGTGGCTGGGCCTTGATGGAGCAAGAGCGAGATAAGGGGCACCCAGAGACACCGGTTCAGGAGAGAGACGCACGTGGAGTGTGACAAGGAGGAGGGTGTGGCTGGGCCTTGATGGAGCAAGAGCGAGATAAGGGGCAGCCAGATACACCGGCTCGGGAGAGAGACACACGCGGAGTGTAACGAGGAGGGCGTGGCTGGGCCTTGATGGAGCAAGAGCGAGATAAGGGGCAGCCAGATACACCGGCTCGGGAGAGAGACACACGCGGAGTGTAACGAGGAGGGCGTGGCTGGGCCTTGATGGAGCAAGAGCGAGATAAGGGGCAGCCAGATACACCGGCTCGGGAGAGAGACACACGCGGAGTGTAACGAGGAGGGCGTGGCTGGGCCTTGATGGAGCAAGAGCGAGATAAGGGGCAGCCAGATACACCGGCTCGGGAGAGAGACACACATGGAGTGTAACGAGGAGGGCGTGGCTGGGCCTTGATGGAGCAAGAGCGAGATAAGGGGCAGCCAGAGACACCGGCTCAGGAGAGAGATGCACGCGGAGTGTAACGGGGAGGGCGTGGCTGGGCCTTGATGGAGCAAGAGCGAGATAAGGGGCAGCCAGAGACACCGGTTCAGGAGAGAGATGCACGCGGAGTGTAACGGGGAGGGCGTGGCTGGGCCTTGATGGAGCAAGAGCGAGATAAGGGGCAGCCAGAGACACCGGTTCAGGAGAGAGACGCACGCGGAGTGTAACGAGGAGGGCGTGGCTGGGCCTTGATGGAGCAAGAGCGAGATAAGGGGCAGCCAGAGACACCGGCTCAGGAGAGAGATGCACGCGGAGTGTAACGAGGAGGGCGTGGCTGGGCCTTGATGGAGCAAGAGCAAGATAAGGGGCAGCCAGAGACACCGGTTCAGGAGAGAGACGCACGCGGAGTGTAACGAGGAGGAGGGCGTGGCTGGGCCTTGATGGAGCAAGAGCAAGATAAGGGGCAGCCAGAGACACCGGTTCAGGAGAGAGACACACGCGGAGTGTAACAAGGAGGAGGGCGTGGCTGGGCCTTGATGGAGCAAGAGCAAGATAAGGGGCAGCCAGAGACACCGGCTCAGGAGAGAGACGCACGCGGAGTGTAACAAGGAGGAGGGCGTGGCTGGGCCTTGATGGAGCAAGAGCAAGATAAGGGGCAGCCAGAGACACCGGTTCAGGAGAGAGACGCACGCGGCCACATATGTGTCTGTTTATGTCATTGTTATTCATTGTTTAAGTTAATTTATGCATTAAAAGTTTGTTGATTGTTCAGCCGGTTCCCACCTCCTCCTTACCCAAACTTTACCTGCTACAACGCAATATAATATAATATAATATAATATAATATAATATATGCAGTTTCAATAAGTCATATTTAATTACCGAGCTCTACCAGTCTGTCACTACTCAACACAAATTTGTCTCAAGAAGCTAGCTAAATCAAACAAAAACCTCCCTTTTGGGATGTCCACAATGACAAATAATCAATCATACGTAAAATTATTTGCTATTCTGGCGGAGTTTGAAGGATTATTCCGAGCGGATAATGTTTACGTTTTTGTCTTTCTGGTTCACAGGCTCAAGAAGAGACGACAGCTGAAACAGAGTCAAATGGAGAAAGCTGCGGCTGAGAGGAACCAATCGGATCCGGAGACCAAAACGGCAGTCATCCGCGAGCCCGCTACTATTGGACAATTTCAGGAGAAGACTCCAGAAGGGGAGGAGCCTGGAAAAACCAAGAGAGGCCACAACGGGCGATCAGGTAAGCAATTTTAGCCGTCTAAATATCAAACAGGAAATCGTGTAAGGCAGGATTTGATTTTATCCATCAAGATTTGTTTGGATTGTGAAAATGGCCTGTGATTTTATTGGTTAATATTATTTTTGCCCGCCCACCCGGCCTTGATGATGTCATCAGAACAGAAAAGTTGTTTCAAGAGGCGGTGCAGGTTGTAACATTTTGTTTGAAGATTACGAATGCAAACTATTAATTTCCTTCGCACAACATGCACTGATTAATTATGTACAGTAAGACCAGAAATGTGTAGCCTAATCCGAATTTTTGATTTCATGAAGTCTTTTGGGATGACGTAGTATCTGATGTGTTTTGTCAGCCATGTAGACTTAAAACAGGAAGTGTGTGACCAGTTCAGCACATCGAGTGTGTTATTTATCTCAGGTTAAGGAAGACATCGCTCAAATGCAGGAAAGGGGTCGTAGACATGACATAAGGTCACCACAACACATGCACAGTTTGACCCCAGCCATTGGGAATTGTGATGACCATGACAAAGGTTACATTTTGTTTAAGTTGGTTATACACCGTTACTAAACTTGTTGACTTGTCTCTGATTTTTGTGTGTTTTGTGATGATGTGGCAAATCTCTGCTTGCTATTACTGTTGCTCATACTTGTGGTTAGAGGTTTGTTAGCAAACCAATGTATTGTAACTCCATCTAAAACTGGTTTCAGTGCATTGTAAACTTGTTAAACTGCTTGTTAATGTTTTGTTGACATCTCTTGTTTACGGCGGCCATTGCTGTTGAATGGTGTGTGTGTATAGTTGTTTATGTACAACACACAAGGGCGCAAGCAAGCATTTCCTAATTCCTATTAAATGCATTGATTTCCTCCGTTAGCAGTTTGGTGTAATGCAGTTTCAAGCCCTTAAACTCTGGTGCATTTTTGGGCTGAGAATGGCAATTTTTCGCACTCATATTTAAAAGCTCACCAGTCACACATACTGTCGACTAAATGCAAAGAATGTGTCTAATTGTTTAGAGAAGCCCCCATATAAAAAATACTCCCAATTATTCATAAATAATAATGGGAAATAATAAAAATGGGATAATGTGCCCCTGAACAAAGGAGGGTCAAAATCAAAAATGGCCACCAGCTGCATTAAGTACTGCAGTGCGTCTCCTCCTCATGGACTGCACCAGATGTGCCAGTTCTTGCTGTGAGATGTTCCCCCACGCTTCCACCAAGGCACTTGCACGATCCCGGACATTTCTGGGGGGAATGGCCCTAGCCCTCACCCTCCGATCCAACAGGTCCCAGACGTGCTCAGTAGGATTGAGATCCGGGCTCTTCGCTGGCCATGGCAGAACACTGGCATTCCTGTCTTGCAGGAGCTCACGCACAGAACGAGCCGTATGGCTGGTGGCACTGCCATGCTGGAGGGTCATGCCAGAATGAGCTGCAGGAAGGGTACCACATGAGGGAGGAGGATGTCTTCCTTCCCTGCACAGCGTTGAGATTCCCTGCAATGACAACAAGCTCAAAGCTCAGTCGGATGATGCTGTGACACATCGCCCCAGACCATGACGGACCCTCCACCTCCAGAGTACAGGCCTCGGTGCAACGCTCATTCCTTCGATGATAAACGTGAGTCCGAGCTTCACCCCTGGTGAGAGAAAACCACAACTCGTCAGTGAAGGGCACTTTTTGCCAGTCTGGTCCAGCGACGGTGGGTTTGTGCCCGTAGGCGACGTTGTTGCCGGTGATGTCTGGTAAGGACCTGCCGTACAACAGGACTACAAGCCCTCAGTCCAGCCTCTCTCAGTCTCAGCGGACAGTCTGAGCACTGATGGAGGGATTGAGAGTTCCTGGTGTAACTCGGGCAGTTGTTGTTGCCATCCTGTACCTGTCCCGCAGGTGTGATATTCGGATGTACCGATTATGTGCAGGTGTTGTTACACGTGGTCTGCCACTGTGAGGACGATCAGCTGTCCTTCCGGTCTCCCTGTCTTAAGCGTCTCACAGTACAGACATTGCGATTTATTGCCCTGGCCACATCCGCAGTCCTCATGCCTCTATGCAGCATTCCTAAGGCACATTCACTCAGATGAGCAGGACCCTGGGCATCTTTCTTTGGTGTTTTCCAGAGTCAGTAGAAAAGTCTCTTTAGTGTCCCAAGTGTGACCTTAATTGCTGTCTGTGAGCTGTTAGTGTCTTAACGACCGTTCCACAGGTGCATGCTCATTAATGGTTTATGGTTCAATGGAAAACATTGTTTAAACACTTTACAATAAAGAGCTGTAAAGTTATTTGGATTTTTACAAAGTTATCTTAAAATAGAGAGTCCTGAAAAAGGGACGTTTCTTTTTTTGCTGAGCTTATAAAATTTTATCATCAGTAGTCATTAGTTTTGCATGCTTTTCCTTCTGGGTGGCATATTTTGTTCTGGACATCTAAGATATATCATTGGATTATTCACACAAGCAAGCTCACAGACATGTAAACAATGGCTCATATTTTAGAAAACTCCCTGAGGTAAAAGCTGATATACATTTTTTGGCTATTTGGGGCTTTACAGCAGCAGTTATCGGAGCATAAGTGACATTTATATTTGATGACTTACAGAAATCATATTTTACTTTGAGAGTCTTTTGAACTGTGGTATTAGGGCAACAAAATAAACTATACAGTCACATTCCTGAGAATTCGAGCTTTCATTAGATATATGACTTGTCTATTTAGGTGCTATATAAAGGACTTTTATTTTGATATACATAGTTCTACCCCATTACCTCTAGGGGGCGCTCATTTTCAATGCAAATGTTTTGAGGACTTATTTTATTATTTTACGTAACATAAATGCAGAAGCAATGGTTATCTCTGAAAAGTTCAGATTCTAAGCTTTCAGATGACACCTCATATGCCTGACTTGGGTTTTAAGCGTAAACTTCTTTCGCGCTAAAGCGCCCCCTTTGGTCCACCAGCGGGCCCATAGTTTCTTGATCTTGCGTTTCCAGTCTCCAGTGTTTTGATGCATTCGTATAGGAGTGAATGTAGCGTGAAGTGTAGTGTGACCGCCCCTTTAGCCAGTTTAGGATATTGTAGTGGTTCTCAAAGTGTGGGGCACGCCCCGTAGGGCGAAGACTGACCCGTCCTCAAATCTCGTATCTTTTATAATTTTTATAGAGACTGCTGAAGCTTAATTACATTTATAGGTACGAATCCTTGCAATTATCAGTTTTTCTAGTTTCAAAGGGGCCGTAACCCGAAAAAATTGAGAACCGCTGGGATATTACGTTGCACGTAGCATGTTATTTATGGAAACGCTGTGTTCACATCAAGTTCACCTGTTCATTCGTGTTATTGTCTGTGCAGATGTATGTTATAATAATACATTGACAGTGTTTTCAGACCCCTTAATTTTATTATGTTGCAACCTTATTAATAATAAATAAATAATAAAATAAATATTCTCACATCAATCTACATTCCATACCCATAATAACAAAGAAATACCAGATTTTTGATACCTTTGCAAATTTATTAAAAAGGAAAAAACTGATATATCACATTGGCGTAAGTATTCAGACCCTTTGCTGTGACACCTGAAATTGAGCTCCGGTGTGTCCCATTTCTCTGGATCATCTTTGAGATGTTTCCACACTTTGATTGGAGTCCACCTGTGGCAAATTCAATTGATTGGACATGATTTGGAAAGGCACACACCTGTCTATATAAAGGTATTATAGCTGTTAATGCATATCAGAGCAAAACCCAAGCCATGAGGTCAAGGGAATGGCCTGCAGAGCTCAGAGACAGGATTGTGTCGAGGTACAGATCTGGGGAAGGCTACAAAAATATTGGGGTGCATTGAAGGTTCCCAAGAGCACAGTGTCCTCCATAATACTTAAATGGAAGAAGTTTGGAACAACCAGGACTCTTCCTAGAGCGGGCCGTCCGGCCAAACTGAGCAATCGGGGGAGAAGGTCCTTGGTTTACCAGAGTGACCAAGAGTCCGATGGTCACTCTGGATGAGCTCCAGAGATCATGAGTGGAGACGGGAGAAACTTGCAGAAGGACGACCATCACTGCAACTCTCCACTGATCTGGGCTGTATGGCGGAGTGGCCGGACGGACGCCTCTCCTCAGAGTAAGACACATAAAAAAGCATCTAAAGGACTCTCAGACTGTGAGAAACAAGATTCTCTGGTCTGATGAAATAAAGATTGAACTGTTTGGCCTCAATTCAAGCGTCATGTCTGAAGGTAACCAGGCACTGCTCTTCACCTGCACAATCCCATCCCAACG